>VXAX01002808.1:701267-724373 GCA_013399835.1 Leptocoma aspasia
ACCCCACCCACCCCACCCAGCTGGTGGAATATATCCCGAAATCCTGCTAACAGAAGGAGGAGCAGGATCCGTGTCCTTTGCAGTTCATCTTCTTCAGCGAAGCATTGCTGGCATGGGAACAGCTCCTTAATCTGCTGCATGGAAAAGTGCCTTGGAGTGTGGGTGTAGGGATGGCAGGCGGCAGGCCAGGAGAGGCTTGGCATGCCAAGGAAATAATGCATTCATTCTTCAAAATATGACAAAAAAAAAAAAAAAAAAGAAAGGAGACTTCTGGATGTCCTGTTGGACTGCTGGGAAGGCAGGGAGAGGGAAGGCTTGGAAATAAAGCTGGCAGGAGGGAAAGGTCAGTGGGGAGTCAGGTGTGTCTGCACCTGATGCCGTCAGAGAAGGATATTCCACAAAGATAAAGGACAAAAGGCATTAAAAAAATATTGCACAAATGAAAACACTGTGTATGTGTACATTGTAAGAAATGAAAATTAGCCAGTATAGAACACAATGCACCCGCTGTGAGTTTCTTTAAATAAATGGAATAAATGGGAGGCTGAGAGTCCCCGAAG
Source organism: Leptocoma aspasia (assembly GCA_013399835.1). NCBI lineage: Eukaryota > Metazoa > Chordata > Aves > Passeriformes > Nectariniidae > Leptocoma > Leptocoma aspasia. Next base: position 701,828 of record VXAX01002808.1, read on the forward strand.
CTTCCACCGAGCTCTGGAGTTAATGGATGTTAATTAGCACAGAATGGGTGCAGCTTGTGAGGCTGGAGTTTGGATCAGGAATACCCTTCTGATGCAAATTTACTGCCTGTGCTCATCTGCATAATGGAATCATAAACAGGAATTTACATCAGGGAATCTTCATGGAGACCGAGGATCATTCAGATATGATAGGAACAGGTATTGGAGAAGAGATCAGAACAAAGGTGAGGAAAGGTTTCCTTTGGAGATCCTTGTGGGACTGGGGGAAAATGTCTGGAATGTTGAATAATTTTCAAATAAGTTTTCCAGTTGTTTTTTTGGTGCTCTGTGATGGCTTCTGTACACAGTACCTAAAAAAAGGAATTAACAATATTACAAGCTGTAAACATTATTATGAGGATAGATAACTTTGGAATTAGGAATTTTGTCTGGGATTTCATCTCTGCAGCACAGAGTCCTACTGAGCTTCTCAGGCTGGTCATTTTTTATGGGTGTGGAAGAGAAATAGGCAACTTTCAGGCACAAATCACTGTAATTTGGGAGATTTGATTCAACTGTGGATTTCAAGACGCTCAGGGTTTTGTAATGTTCGTGTCTGGGGTAGGGACTGGTTTCTGCTGCCTTAAAATGTGCAAATGGGATGCTCTGGTGAGACCCACCTGGAACTCTTGGACTCCCAGTATCAGGAGGACATTGAGCTGCTCGAGGGAGTCCAGAGGAGGCCACGGAGATGTTCCAAGGGCTGGAGCCCCTCTGCTCTGGAGCCAGGCTGGGAGAACTGGGGGTGTTCACCTGGAGAAGAGAAGGATCCAGGGAGACCTCAGAGCCCTTCCAGGGCCTAAAGGGGCTCCAGGAGAGCTGGAGAGGGACTGGGGACAAGGCATGGAGGGACAGGACACAGGGAATGGCTTCCCACTGCCAGAGAGCAGGGATGGATGGGATATTGGGAAGGAATTGTTCCCTGTGAGGGTGGGCAGGCCCTGGCACAGGGTGCCCAGAGAAGCTGTGGCTGCCCCTGGATCCCTGGAAGTGTCCAAGGCCAGGCTGGATGGGGCTTGGAGCAACCTGGGATAGTGGAAGGTGTCCCTGCCCATGGCAGGGGGTGGCACTGGATGATCTCTGAGGTCCCTTCCCACCCAAACCATTCCCTGATTCCATGAGTTCCATTTGCCATGTCCAGGAGTGTTTTCCCTGCCCTTTCACGTGTCTCTCCCGAATTCTGTGTCATTTATGTCAGCCTTGTGCACACAGATGTCCTGATTATCCTCAGGCATCTCAAATGATCCCCAATGTCTCCGTTTAGGCAAATAAATGAACCCCTGGATGTCAAAGCTCCTGTGCAGCCAATGGAGACCTGGTCAATGTGGTTAATCCATAAAGCCGCTCATCCCTGAGAATACCTGGGGTTCCATTCTGCTCTGTTTGTCTTGAAATATTTCAAAATTTTTTTATCTCTAAGAATGGGGTGCTTGGCTCTCTTATCAGAGTAGCCCTTTGCTTGCATTATTTTAGAAGAATATTTCAGTTTATGCTGACTGTTTATTAGGAATATGCAAATTACAGGGTTGCCTATGGAAACACAGGGTCCTTGGTGACAAAAAATCTTGTTCAGGGGATCTATAGGAGTATGGATCCATAAAGAGAATAGGAGAAAATGGATGTGGATGCTGGAAAGGAATATAGATTCTATAATTTAATCCCCAATTGTTTGATTAATATTTTTCATAGGGATGCTTGAACATTTAAAGATTCCTGTCTGAATCTGTTTGGGTTTGAAATTCAAAACTAGAAAGAAAAAATTAAATTCCTTTTGAAATTCCAATTAAGAGTCAGTCAAAACCCATCACTATTCTTGTTTTTGTTTTGCAAATTAGCAATTAAAAAGTGACAAACGTCTTCAGTGCTTAAACACTCCTCTGCAATACCCATTATGTTCAAATAATACTTTTTTTTCTGGGAACGTGAGTGTTTCCCTGTATTTCCTTTTTTTTCTTCCTCTTAGGAATGCCTCCGGAAGCTCCCTCTGTAACTCCAAAGCTGCACTCACTTCTCCAGTACTGGGGATTATGCAAATCACTTCATGAATAGTTTAAAATCACATTCATGTTTTCGAGTTTTAAATTATAATATGGGTGGCTTATTTTGCTTTTATGGTTCTTTTCCTCCCTTTTTTTTTACTATTTTGTTTCCCCTTCTGAGATTTTATTTAATTATTTAAATTTATTATTTAAATTATTTATTTCTTTGGTTTCCTTGCTAAAGTAGTAATAATTAAGGGAAGTAAACTTTTTTCTTTTCGTACTACAAGACCATGTGAAATCTTGAACTGAAATTATTTCCCTGTTTTGGTAATAAGTGTTCATATTAGCCATGGCTAGAGGCAGCCAATGCTCTGGAAAACAGGCACTCCATGAGCTCACGTGTCTAATTCTGGAATATTATGTGGGATTTTATTGTTAATATTTCTCTCCTTATGACAATTTCTCTGTCGAACGTGGCACCACTTTAGCAGAATAACAAACATCAGCTGAATGGATTAATGCTGGGGAAAGCAATTTAGTGCTGGATTGTTGTAAATGATGTCTCTTTACCAGCAGGTTGTTTTATTATGACAAAGATTTCAATTTTATCTGTTCTCGGGGATGGGAGGATTTATTGTTTGTGTGAGGTGGCAGCACACTTGAGAAAATGATGAGAGGGGTTCTTCAGGAGAATAAAATCCCTCTCTCTCTGGGAAAGGGCGGCACAATGAACTCGGGCATCAGCTGGAAGAGGGAAAAATCTAGGAGTCCATCATGGGGACACAGGTCACTGGTCAAATCTACACTCACAAAACAGTTCAGGTTGGAAAAGCCCTCCAAGATCAAGTCCAAGCATCCCCCAGCACTGTCAAGGCCACCATCGATTCATGTCCCCAAGTGCCACATCCACAGGGCTTTTAAATCCCACCAGGGATGAGGACTTCACACTGCCCTGGAAAGAGGGGTCAGAGATGATTATCAGTGAGAGAATCCTAAATAATAGTTATTGATCAGGTCATTGGCCACAGCCCTGATGATCAGGGATTTCAACAGCTACATTAGGGATTTATTGAGCATTAAAACCCCTGAAATAAAACACTAAGAATGGTAATTTCTGCTTTGGATTTGAAGTTGGGCCTGTATCTGAACCCAAACCTGAGTTTGGGTTGTCGTCTTAATCTTGGGTTGCTCATTCACACTCAGGTGCCGGCCTAGGAATATGATGTGGAAGAAAATGTGGATCTGTCCTATTCCTTGGCATGGATGACGTTGCTCCTTGGCCACCCAAGCACTCAGTGTGTTTGTGCAGCCAGTGGTAGTTTGATAAATTGCCTCCAGAGCTGTTCCTGTGAGAGCCTCAGCCTCACCTGCTGTGGGCACAGCTGGGATTTTAGGCAGCTGGAGCTCAAACTTTCTTTGGAATATTGAGGATGCAAAGCACTGAAGTATTAGAGTTGAGCAGAAGTTTATTTTCCATGCGTCTCATGCAGATCCAGACTTGGGATCTAAGGAGAAACCCCCAAAACCAAGTTAAATCACCCTTGGAAGCAGTTTCATACAGCCTTGGTGTGCACAATTCCATGGGAGTTCCAATGGGCCCTCTGCTCTGGAGCCAGGCTGGGAGAGATGGAGGTGCTCAGCCTGGAGAACAGAAGGCTCCAGGGAGAGCTCAGAGCCCCTTCCAGGGCCTAAAGGGGCTCCAGGAGAGCTGGAGAGGGACTTGGGACAAGGGATGGAGGGACAGGACACAGGGAATGGCTTCCCACTGCCAGAGGGCAGGTATAGATGAGATATTGGGAAGGAATTCCTGGCTGTGAGGGTGGGGAGGCCCTGGCACAGGGTGCCCAGAGAAGCTGTGGCTGCTCCTGGATCCCTGGAAGTGTCCAAGGCCAGGCTGGATGGGGCTTGGAGCCACCAGCCTGATTTAGGTGAGGAACCCAAGTCCAAGAGCGCTGGTTATCGCTGTAATCAAGGGACAATAACTGCAATTTCAGATTCAATTTATATCTTCTGCAGGAATTGTCCTCAGGAGGTTCCTGCCTCTTTCCAGGATCTCCAGGAGCAGCCTTGGCTCTTAATTCCTGCAGCTTGCTTAAGCACCTGAATTAGAAGTAGAAATCCCAGTTCTGTACTTTTTGGTGCATTAACACTTCAAATTTGAAGTTAATCTCTGAAGGTTCAAAGAAAGAACACTGTGAGCCTTCAAGGTTGGAGGAGGGGCTGCTTTGCTCTTCTGGTTGTGCTTTGAAGGATCATTCCTGTGACTTTTTAACCTGTCATATCTGCAGTGTAACCAGGAGAAAACTCTCATGGATCACTGATTTCTGTGTATATAGAAATAGTGTATTTAATGTTTAGTTTATTTTCACTGCCTTTATTTCAGCTGTCTTAGAAAGGGGATAATAACAGGATGTTATCATTGAAAAAGAAAATTCATCCAGCTTGGATGGAATCTGGAATCTCCATGACACTCTAAATAAATAATTTAATAAATAGTCCCTTAAACATTTATTTAACTAAGCCATCAGACAATTGTCAGTGTTGGTGGTGTTTGTTCCTTAATTCCTTTAACCAGGAAAAGTTTTAATTTACACCCTTAAACAGTCTGATGTCCTTTGATAATTGGCCATGGGGGTGAATGACTGCAAAAATCTTGTCTGAACATCAAATATCTCTGTGCATAAATTGTTAAACTGAAGCATTTTCCCCTTTATATAACATATAATATAATATAATATAATCCATTATTGCTTCCACCTCTGCCTGAAAGCAGAAAATTAAATAACTGTTTGCCATTAATACAAATTATTGTGTTTCGACAGCTCCCTAATCAATTCAGGTAAATAGGGTGCTGCACAAACAGCACACTTGCCTGGTAAGGAACTTTTTTTGGTGTGTGCATGAGAATTCTCCTTGTTTGGGCCTTCAAACCATTTCAAGGTTTGCCCTCTGTGATAAATTGATATTGAGAAGCATAAATCAAGCTGTGTTTGAGTTGTGCTCTGATGTAGAATGGATTTCTCTTTATAGTTACCCTATAAATAAAATTGGACAACACTTGACCAGCAGGTGCTGCCTATAGATGTTCCTTCCACTATGCCCTGTATCAATTAATATGCAAATGAGCGATTGAGTATTGGCAGATTTTGACCTGGCAATGTGTATTTTGTGCCCTCTTCAGGTATGGGCTGTTTCTGGGGAGCTGAGAGGAAGTTCTGGAGGCAGAAAGGAGTCTATTCCACTCAAGTGGGTTATGCAGGAGGACATACCCCAAACCCTACCTACAAAGAGGTGTGCTCAGGTGAGTCTTTCCTCTTTGGTTTTTAAGGATCAGGAGTGGAATCCTGAATTATGAATGAAGAGTGAAATGAGTAACTGCAGTGGCTAAGGAGGTTGGGGGTTGGCTTTACATCCTAAACTGTACTGAAATTTATGGATGCCCATCCCATTGCTGTCTCCCAATAATTAATGAGTCAATATATGAACAAATATTCTGTTCTGATTAATAATCTGTTAATTTTTCACACAGTTCAGTGGACAGCATCCTGTCATTTCCAGGCCAAACCCTTGCATTTATTTTTCACTCTACACTACAAAACTCCAACGCGGTTTCTTTCTGCCGTCTGAACCACAGAACCCCTGGCAGCCAACTAATGCTGCTGGTGGAGAAAATCCTGGCTTTCCTGGACTCACTTGGAAGTTTTCCCTTGGTTTATTTTCTTGTTAACATTTTCATGCCAAATGCTGGCACTGGGGCTTGTTCTTAGTGACAAGCTCTCACATGGGCTTCATGGAAAGGCTGTGAAAAGAGACACGAACAAATAATGGGCACTTGAAGCCCCATGCAGAGGTGCTGCAAGGCAGCCAAAAAGGCAGAAACTTGCTGGAAATTGTGAAAAGTGGGAAAAGGGATGATTTAAGGTGGAACGGAATGGAAATGGAAATGGAAATGGAAATGGAAATGGAAATGGAAATGGGAAGGGAAGGGAAGGGAAGGGAAGGGAAGGACATGTCACATACAGAAGCATGCAATAATTAAGGTGGGCACAGTCATTAATGTTCCCAACAGTTATTTACTCTTTTATCTGAAATGGTACAGTCTCCTGCCTGGTCCATGAAGAAAACACCTTCAGTCACCTTTCTGTGAGTCTGATCCAAACCTGCTGTCAGACCAGACAGTAAAATCTTTTAAACCAATGATATGACTTTACTCCGCCAGTCAGCTCAGCCCCATAAAGCTGCTTCCTCATTTCCTCCCCTTTCCCACTGAGGATGATGTGGGAATGGGAGGAGAATCTGAAGGGTAAAAGTAAGAAAACTCATGGGTTGAGACAAAGACAGTTTAATGGGTAAAGTGAAAGCTCTNAAGGGAAGGGAAGGGAAGGGAAGGGAAGGGAAGGGAAGAGGGGAAAGGGAATTAAATTTGAATGGAATGGAATGGAAAATTATTTTTCCATTTTAGGGGGGAAGGGAAATTAAAATTGATTAGAATGGAATGGAAAATTCTTTTTCCATTTTCTGGTGACAGCCACACAGACGACAATCTGAAAAAGCCTTCTGGAGGGTGTGCAGGGTTTGGAGCTATTTTCAGTGCGTTCCTCTAATACATAAATACACCATTTTTGGCCAGCATTAGACAACCCAGGATGTTCATTCAGCACCAAACATCTTTTCATATTTTGCTTACAGATGTTCAGAACAATTCTGTTGCTCTGTATATTCATAAGCTTTTAGAAATCTGCATAGCTCAAGTGGCACTGAAATCAGAAGGGAAGAACTCTGCTGTTGTTATTCATAAACTGGGGATGTACAATTACCATATAAAATATACAGCTAACGAAGATTTCCTTAAAAACAGGGTCGTTTATAGGCTTGTGGTTCAGGCTGTTCACATGTGAGCGGGTCATTTGGGTTTGCTTTCTGTTTCTTCTTTGTTTATCTTCAGTGACTGGAATGTAAGGAAAAATAAAACATGTCTGGTTATTATATGATATTACTTAGAAGGCTGAGATTTAGTGAATTAAGCCAATTTATAATCTTGTCAATTCTCATCTTTCTGAGGCATTTTCTTTCGTGCAGAAATCACAATTTCTAATAATTAATAATTCAATATAAAAATGTGCCACATAGACTTTGTTTCCACTCTGAGTTACGTAAAATATTTGGCTGTGAAGTTGTTTCACATCTCCTAAGCAGAAAATCCATGTTTTTCTGAGGAATACTAGTGCCTCTTGCATAAGCATTATTCTTTTGACTGATTCTTCCATATTGGATTTCCAGTTCTCCTTAAAATGTCTTGGCTTCCAAAGGTCACCTGTAAGGCTTCTAAATAGCTGATGGAAGAGAGTGGAGAAGGGGAAAATTAATTTCTTGCTCTGTTACCTCCTGTTCCTGTGGTCAGCTGGTGATTCCCCAAGTTAATTCCATAAGCCCAGAGCAGGGTGGTGGTTGGGATGTTGTTATTTAAGGGTGGAAAGCTGTGGGGAGGGTTTGGCTGTGTAATGTGGGGTTAATTTTATATATTTGTGCATAAACTGTTGATATTAAGGGCAACAGTGGGAAATCTGATGGGAATTTTTCAGGAGTTGTTGATGGCAAAAGAGAAAAGAATTTAATATAGGAAAGTTCTTGGCTTCTCAGATTTGCCCTTCCCTAAAAATACAAAAGGAAGTCCTGTCACAAACTATCAGCACGTTCATGGAATCCTGGAATCCTGGAATGATTTTGGGTGGGAAGGGACCTTAAAGATCATCCAATTCCATCCCCTGCCATGGGCAGGGACACCTCCCACTATCCCAGGCTGATCCAAGCCCCATCCAGCCTGGCCTTGGACACTTCCAGGGATCCAGGGGCAGCCACAGCTTCTCTGGGCACCCTGTGCCAGGGCCTCCCCACCCTCACAGGGAACAATTCCTTCCCAATATCCCATCCATCCCTGCCCTCTGGCAGTGGGAAGCCATTCCCTGTGTCCTGTCCCTCCATCCCTTGTCCCAGGTCCCTCTCCAGCTCTCCTGGAGCCCCTTTAGGCCCTGGAAGGGGCTCTGAGGTCTCCCTGGATCCTTCTCTTCTCCAGGTGAGCACCCCCAGCTCTCCCAGCCTGGCTCCAGAGCAGCAGGGCTGGGATGAATTTGTGACTCTCCTGATGTTCAGACATGGCCTTGTGTTCCTTGGGGAACCTTTCAGCTGGATGCCACAACACTCTTCCAAAGTGGCTCTGGTTCTCCAAAGTGTTTAAATGTATAATTAAACTACAAATATTCCCTTTCTGTGGCTTGTAAAAGGGATCTGAAGGTTTCCATGGACAGGAACTAAGTCCACAAGATTAAAGTTTCCAAGCAGTAATGAGAGTGGCTCAGAACATTTTCTTTTGTTATTAAATTGCTGTCAAGAGAATAGATTCCTGTTGTGCCTTTGTCTGGTCTTTTTTTTTTTTTATCCTTATAAGAACAGGATATAGGAATTTTAATGACTGTGAAGATTCTCAGTGTTCAACATGCCCTTGATCTGTGCTTTGATAGGATTGGCCAATTGCTCCACCTCTCCCCTTTTTTTTCCCCCCCCCAGTTCACCTGTGAGAAAGGAAGGAAAGGTCAGCCAAAGTATAAAATACTGCATCAATCAAAGTTAATGTCGTGAACTGTGGGAATTACTGTTTTGTGTATTTTCTGTAGCAATTGAAGAACAGGATTTTGTACAAAATCTGTAATTTTTGTTAACTAGAACAGTTGGAACAAGTTGTGTCTCTGCAATCATGAGATTATCGTCCTAGGATCCTCCTGGATATGCATCTAAACCTTGATATGACCCTAGAAACTATAATTTGTCCTCCACTGAATTGCTAAGTCATGAAATAAAATGAATGTAGCAATTTCACTTCAAAAATAATTTGGAAAGGTGATGGCAGATGCTGCTGTAATGATAAAACCTTGGCAACAAGAACCCAACAGATGCACTGAATTTCACCTACCTGCTCCTCTGCAGCTCTACCTCCAAATTTTCAAAGCTGACACTACTGACATGTCTTTTTTCAGCTGAGAAGTTGACAAGAAAACTTTATTATACCTTAAAATCCAGGATGCAGAAATGGAGTCTGTAGATTTGTCATTTAAAAACGAAGGGCAGAATAAATATGTATTCTTTTATGGTAAATAGATGGTAAATAAATTTGCCATTGCCTGAAAAACAAAAAGCTCCTTGTCCACAAGGGATGGCAGCAGCTCTGCTGAGGGAGCTCTGATGGAGATAATCAAGGTTGAGTTCACTTTTCCATCCCAGAATTTGACTTCTCAGGGTTAATGTCTTATATGGTTCAGGCTTGAAGAAACCAAAGTGATATTTATTATTTAGGTACCTGATTGTGCCTTATGGCAAATTTAAAATCCTAATAGCCTCACTGCTGTCCTCTGCTCCTTTCATCTATTTATCCCAGCATTGCCCACAATCACAGGCTTGGGTTGCAGCAGCAATATAAACACCAAGTTTATTATTTATTATTAACAACTTTATTTGAATTGTATCCTACTGAGATGTGTTGTTTCCATCTTTCCCGTCTCCTGCTTTATTAAAGATATATATAAGATGAGAATGTGGGAGCCCCAGAGGTTGGAAGAGCCATTACAGAGCAAGTCAAAGACAAAATCTTCTGACCTGGGGCCTACAGGAAGCTCCCAAAGGAGCTTCAATTTCACAGGAGACTCCATGCAGGATTGGGCTGGGATGTTCCCCATGTCACTGGGCCTGAAAACAGAAGATGCAGCACGGAGCTTCTTCTTTTTAAGTATCAGAACACACTGGGTTTGTGAAAATGGTGTTATAGAAAAAGCTCAGTGCTGCTGTTGTGGCCAGTGGCGGGGGGGTTCTGACTTTTTGTTATTTTTGTCTTTTCGCTGTGGAGAACTTGTGAAGAAAAAAATAAGCTACAAAGGCAATTAGCCTGTGCTCAAACTGTGCTCAAACTGTGCTCCCAGCATTGGTGGTTACTACAGGTGGTAGATATTGGGAGTAAATCCTCTGTGAGGGTGGGGAGGCCCTGGCACAGGGTGCCCAGAGGAGCTGTGGCTGCCCCTGGATCCCTGGAAGTGTCCAAGGCCAGGCTGGATGGGGCTTGGAGCAGCCTGGGGTAGTTCCTGTGGCTGAAGAGGTGGAAAGGGATGAATTTTAAGGTCTCTTCCAGCCCAAACCACTGCCTATGAAACAAGGGAGAAGCTACAGCTCTTGGGAGAGCATGACTCTGGAATTAAAGCAGATGATGGAACACGCTGGTATTTTCCCTGCATTTCTTGTTTATTGTGGTTGTGCTCCTGTTCTTTTGCTGTTCCTGCTGCTCATTGTCCCAGGTGAAATCTTCCTTGCTTTCAGGCACAAGACTGAAATAATGCTGTGGTGTCAGTGTGGATATGTCTGATAATGTATTTTTCCTGAAATTGGGAGAGCACTGCAATTACTCTGTGCAAACATCACCCCTCTGACTTGCTTGTTTTATGGAACATTTTCCTGTGCTGGCATAGGAAAATTTGGAAATTGACTCTTGTCTCACCGAGGTGATTAAGATTTTGAATAATTCTGCAAGTGACCTGCACAGTTTCTAGCTGTTGGATGAACAATGAAATTATCAAACCACAGGAGTTTAACTTGCTTCTATTTGCTCAGCTGTGCCCGAGACTGTTGTAGTTCAGTTTTTAGAAAGTACATTATGATAGTGAAGTTGTTCTCTGTCTTAGCTTTGCAGACACTCACACTTTTACCTGAGCTTCCTCCAGGTGAGGAGAATTTGGTCCAAGAGGAAGACAAGAACTCAATCCAGTGAAAGGAAAGGCAAAACCTTTGGATCCTCATGGCTGTGGTGCACTGCAGCAACAACAATCTAAAGGGTATTTAGGAAAGGATTTTGGGGAAAGCCAGAGCTCAGGGGAGTTCTTGGATTTCCTCATGGATTTGTTGTTGGGCGGGCTAAGACTTGAGCACACCCATTGTGGGTGAATTCTTTGCAGGGAGACAAGAGAGACGAAAGCCTTTCAGAAGCTTTGGTGCACTAAAAAATGGCAGATTGTGAAGCTGGGATTAGAGAAGGTGTAGGATGGCACGTGCAAACTTCTGGATGAAACATCAAAACCTGTTGCAAAGTAGAATTCATCCCTTTGTGTCGATCAGGTTGGAAGCCCTGGGTGTAAGCAATGGAAAAGACTCATCCAATTTTTATTTGAATGCCCAGAGTGATAGAAATTCCACCGTTTCCGTCTGTGGGCAACTTCCCCACAATAATAGGGTGCAACCCTGCTTTTCAATGATTTGTAGGACTCAGTTCATTCTTTTTAACACTGCAGCAGAGATCTTTGCCTGCCGAGCCCCAGGGATAACCCACAAGGCACCCAAAATGCTTCTGACAAAAGATAATTGAGGTACAGCTGAGGCTCCTGCTGGTTTTTGCTCATTGACTTCAAAACCCTTTCCAAAAATTGTGTCTTCCTGTCTGGGACCTGGCTGCTCCTACAACAGGGGCAGGAGGGAGGGTGGATCACTCTTTCCCTGACCCCAGGATGTTTAATGGAATACCTTGGCCATTGCTGGGATAACTGGGTCACTCAAAGGTTTACTTTGCCCTTCACTCGGGAACCAAATCCCCTTTTCATTTAAGCTACTTTTCTGGAAATCCCTTGGATATAGAATCTCAGAAAAGGAATAAAAGGAAGGGAAGATATTGGGCTGTTTGGAATGTGTCTGCTGTGCTGGTTCACACCAAGGATGCAGCTGATCTAAGAATCTGCTCCAGCAGAAGTCAGCTGGACTTAGGCTGGATGGGGCTTGGAACAACCTGGGCTAGGGAGCAGCATCCAGCCTATGGCAGGGCTTGGAACTGGACCAACTTTAGGGTCCCTTCCCAGCCAAACCAGACCCAGTTCTGTCTTCATTTACCTCCCAGCTTCCAGGTATTAATGATTTAGTCTTTAATCATCACTGGTGACCTTTTCCGTATTAATTTGTTTATCCACCTCTTTAATACGTTTTTATTCCTGGCATTCCCAAATAGGAGGGGAAATTGGGGGTTCATTAACTCCAGTGCTGAACCTGTGCAGGAAGTCTCAAAGAGAACTTGTTAAAGGATATTTTGCTAAAGGTTAATTCTTGGCAGCTACAAATCAACATGTCTGGAAATTAAATATTTATTTCTGAGGAGGAAGGAAAAATTTGCTTTACTGATAGTCTTCCCTTATTTATGAATATTCCACAGTGATGTGCTGTACCTTTGTGCCATCAGTAGGGCTCAGAGCAGTAGGTGAGCTGGGAAGTGATGAAAAAACAAGGTAATGGGGAAAAAAATGGGGGGAAAAAACACAGATCTGCCACAGGAGGTCTGAAAATATCACTTATGCACAAGGCTGCTGTAGGACACATTTTTTCTTACCCAGTGGTTCAAATAGTTGCTGTTATTCATCTACTCAGGATTAAAATTGTGTGAACTGTGGCCACCAGCACTAAAACAGTTTGGTGTGTTTGTGAAAATGATGTTATCAACAAGCTCACTGTTGTTATGGCAGCCAGTGGGGCTTCCTTACTTTTTTGTACTTCTTGTACTTCTTGTGCTTGAAGTACTTCTTGGTTTTGCTCTGGAGACACTTGTAAAGTAAAAATAAGCTACAAAGCTGCTTACTGAGTCTACCAAACTGTGATCCTGGAATTAGGGAGGGACCTTAAGGTGATCTGGTTCCTGCAGCACTCAGAGCAAATCTGATTTCTTTGTGGATGAGGTGACTTCAGCCTGGAGATGTGGACAAAGTGACTAGCCTGAGGCGTCTGACCTTAAATTTGTCCTTCCAAAGGGGGAGAAGCTGTCTGCCTTGGATAGAGCCCTCTTGGAGCTCTTAAAAATCAGCTACAGGATTGTCCTGTTCGGCTTCTAAAGCAGCTCCTTGGTTAAAAGCAAAAGCAATACACAGAAGTACCTGAAGGCAGCCTACAAGAAAGATGGAAAGGGAATTTTTACAAGAGCCTGGAGGGACAGGACAAGGGGGAATGGGTTTACACTGACAGAGCAGGTTTAGATGGGATCCTGGGAAGAAATCCTTCCCTGTGAGAGCGATGAGAGGCTGGGATGGAATTCCCAGAGAAACTGTGGCTGCCCCTCGATCCTTGGCAGTGTCCAAGGCCAGGTTGGAGAGGGCTTGGAGCAACCTGGGATGGTAAAAGGTGTCCCTAGCCATGGCAGGGGGTGGGACTTTTAAGGTCCCTTCCAACCCAAACCATTCTAATTCCATGATTCTACATAGCCAGGACTTGTATTTTGTATTTAGCAGGAAATGTTTTCCTCTGAGAAGTTCAGTGCACTCTTTGCACTGCCCTGCTCTTGTTTTCAATCCTTCTGAGGTGTGTTGTCTGTACTGACATTCCCAACCATCCCTTTTAAATCCATGGATCCTAGGAATGCTCTGTCTGGGAAGAATCGAGAAGGAATCATGAGGTTTCTCTGCCTGGAGACATTTCTGTGCCTGTTACTGAGCCCAGAAAAGCAGTGTGGCAGTGGCAGGGTCTGTGTTCCCACACATGCCCACAGTGTATCCACACACATCAAATGTTCCTGGGAAAACAAACCCGAATCCCAACATTTGTCCAACTGGAGTTTTTTGTCGGCTCCTTCCCCTCTCCGTTTAATCCAGTGTTTACTCAGTCAAGCGATTCAATTAGAAGCTGTTTTTATTTTCTTTCTGAGGAGTGAAGAATGTTAATTGTAGCTGAAATGCCTTCGAGTGATTCTCTCCTAATGTCACATTTCCATAAAATCTAGGAGAGCTTTGCTTTCTGCAAAGAGAGTGCAGCAGCAGAACAAAAATGCTAAAAAACTGGGTTTAATGTTCCGAATGCTGGACTTGGTGTGGGCTGGGGCCTTGGTGGGGAAAGTAGAGGAAAAAAAGAAGGTCCTTTACTCCCGAAGTGTTGTGTTAGACTGAGAGAAAAGACAGCAGATTGTGCAGACAGTTGGAGAAATCAAGGCTTAGGAGAATTTTAATTAATATGAAAAGCCATGCTCTCAGTGTGTACAGAAATGTCACTGGCTGCGTTGGAGTAGAGAGGAAGGGAATGGAAAACAGCTTTAATTCTGCTGTCCTTGGGTCCCCAGGCTGTTACTGGGGTTTACCTGGAGCATGGTATGGGTGGGGTTGGTCCTTCCCCTCAGGGATCTTGTGAGCCACGAAAAATAGAGCTGCATTCCTGTTGCTGGTACTTTGTGGCCTCCATTCATGGGATCAGTGAAGCTGGAAAAGCTGGAAAGTTTGGAAAAAAATCATCGAGATCATCGAGTCCAACCATCAACCAGCAGCACCACCAAACCACGTTCCCAAGTGCCACATCCACACATTGTTTGGACACTTCCAGGGATGGTCACTCCACCCCTGCCCTGGACAGCCTGGGCCAGTGTGTGATAACCCTTTCCATAAAGAAGTTGTTCCTAATATCCAGCCTAAACCTCCCTGAGGCAGCTTGAGGCCGTTTTGTCTCATCCAGTGATTTGTGTTTTGGGAGAAGAGTCTGACACCCCGTCCCTGCACCCTCCTGTCAGCGTGTTGTGGAAAGCAAAAAGGTGATCCATGACCTGGGATTGAGGAGATCCTGATTTATCCTGGCCACAGATTTGCTTTATTCATCCTGAGACGTGACAGGTACCATGAGCTAAACTGAAAGTTTGAATTACCATTGACTGTCATGATTACACACTGTTTGCTTCTTTTTTTCCTTTTTTTTTCTCACTTAATTTTTTTTTGCGTTATAATGGCTTAGATTTTTATTCGGAAAGGACACAAGGCTTAATCATGTCATTCCTTCTGCTGAATGCTGTGAAAACTCTCTGTTCCAAGTCAAATGGAACACCATTATAGCACACTTATCTGCTAAAAAAGTAATAAATTGGGTCAAACTGATCCTAGACAAAATTCTACTGATGTTAATGGTGTTACATCAGGAAGAAATTTCTCTTAGCCTGTTAATATGATGATAAGATAAAAATGTGGCTACCAAGGAGCAAACAGACCTTGGAAAAAGAAGTTCCACTCTCACAGATCCTGCCGTGTTTCTGCAATGTTTTGAAGCTGCAAAGCATTGCAAGAGTGCTAAATATTGACATTTTTGCTATTATTATTTTCTGAATGGGCTGGTGATGGTGGGGGAGGTGGTCAGGATTCTATTCCATCCTTCTCCTTTGAATTTTTGGCTCCAGCAGAGCTGACCCTGAACCAGTGGTAGGTGCAGATGGGACCATTATTTTTCACCGCTTCATTTATTTTGTTTTAACAAATGGTTTCATTTTCTCTCCTGCCTCGTTGCTCTGTGTTCAGGGCCAGTTCAACCCTTCTGCAGGTGTTCAGAGGTGTTCAAAGACAGGAGCAATGTGTAATGAGCTCTCCCCCCATGTCCCAGCTGCCTTTGTGAGCCGGTCAGAAGTCTTTAGGTGAAGCTAAAATTAAATGGAAAAGTATAGGCTGGGATCTGGTGTCTTTAGACTGAGCTGAATTTAGGCTGCAAAGCACAAGGAAAGTAGGATCCAGTTTGCACTAAGTAGGTCAGATTTTGGGTGGAGAGAGGACCTTCTTCTTTCTTCTCCTGAACGTGCAGCAACGTGTAATCCGAAGAGGAAAATGGAATCCATATCCAAATAATCCAAATAATCCAATATGTGGAAATAGAAGCAAACAAGATGAGATTCTTGCAGAAGGAAGAACAGAGATTTGGCTTCCCACAGTGTACCTGGCATGAAGCTGCTGCCAGGTTCATCAGCCCAGATGTTAACTCTGGGAATGGATTCCAGAACCTTCCCTTTCTGTCTCTTCTTCTTCTCCCTGCCCAGATTGCCCCAAGCAGTAGAAGAAAACAAGCTTCCCACCTGGCTCCTGGTGTCCAGGGAAGGGAACAGAGCTGGGGAAGGGGCTGGAGCACCAGGAGCAGCTGAGGGAGCTGGGAAAGGGGCTCAGCCTGGAGAAAAGGAGGCTCAGGGGGGACCTTGTGGCTCTGCACAACTCCCTGACAGGAGGGGACAGACAGGGGGGGTCGGGCTCTGCTCCCAGGGAACAGGGACAGGAGGAGAGGGAACGGCCTCAAGTGCCACGGGAGGGTCAGGATGGATATTAGGAAAAATTCTTCATGGAAAGAGTGATCAAACATTTGAAGGGGCTGCCTTCAAATGTGGTGAAGGGCAGTGGTGATGTCCCCATCCCTGCAGGGATTTAAAAGCCATGTGATGTGGCACTTGGGGACATGGATGAGTGGTGGCCTTGGCAGTGCTGGGGAACAGTTGGACTGGATGATCTCAGAGGGGCTTTTCCAACTCTGATGATTTTATAATTTTATAATCTCACACTTGTGTCTCAGCAGTGGCCTGGCTTTACCAGGACATGTAAGGAAAGTGCTTCCTGAGCATTTCCTCTAAACCTGGAGTTAGGAGACTTCCAACAGAATTGCCTGTTTTTTTGAGAGTCCTTTGGGATCCAGACTCCAAATGCCCTGGGCAGGTGTTTGAACCAAGGGCTGTCACACCAAAATTCAGCAATATTTTGCTACCAGCTCCCACAGTTCCAGATCTAATTAATCAGGAAGAGCAAAATACTTTTCCTGCTCTTTCCCAAAAAAACTCGCAGACTTCAACCCAAAGTCTCCAAAGATTAGCAGTATCTTTCATATACAGCAGTTGAGATTTATGGAACTTTGCATAATAAAGAAAATAATTTCTATGGCCTGCTTGAGGGATGACTATTTCAGGCAGCTCTGGAAAATAAAATAACAAATTAAAAATGTCACAGCTTTGCAGCAGAACTGCATTTGTTGCTCCTGCTTTTCTGCCAGGCAGTTTTGATCCACGGAAGTGCAGGAATAATCAGTGTCACAGCAGATATGGAAGGCAAATCCTGCAGACCAACTGAGTGGAAAGCCAAGTGTCTCCCTGCATATTCATCTATTTATCACCTCTGATTCTCCTCTAATTCCTTTATTTTCCATATGATAATAGACTTTTCTCCATGCACACCAATTGTTCCCATGAAATAGGATTTGTCTGCACGCGAGATGTTCCTATAAGGTGTGAGGGCAGAATTCATCAAAACAATTGAGCTGCGAGCAGGGATCTCACTGAGTTGCTTTTTGCGTCCTTTATTCCCATCTTTTCTGCATTTGAATTGTTAAACAGGAGCTCTGCTGCAGTGTCAAAGAGTGCCTTACAAAAGCTGTTGCCATAGAATTACACCTAGAAATGAGTTCTTTCTAAATCAGCTGCACGACAAGTGGTTATTTATTTGTACTCAGGTCTATTTAACAGCTCTTCATTACAAGAATGGCCCAGAGTTTGAGGAACAACTTATCCATTACAGCTCCTGCTCCCAGTGTATTCCATAAAGAGCAGATAACGACTTCTCACACAATTTCAAAGAGTTCTCAGAAAATAATTCCCTTTTTTCTCACCTCTTCCAGGAATCCCTGAACTGCCCCTGTGCTTGTCACACCAGCAACACAACCTCTTTGGGATCCCAGAATGGTTTGGGTGGGAAGTGACCTTTAAGATCATCCAGTGCCACCTCCTGCCGTGGGCAGGGACACCTTCCACTATCCCAGGCTGCTCCAAGCCCCATCCAACCTGGCCTTGGACACTTCCAGGGATCCAGGGACAGCCACAGCTTCCCTGGGCACCCTGTGCCAGGGCCTCCCCACCCTCACAGGGAACAATTCCTTCCCAATATCCCATCTATCCCTGCCCTCTGGCAGTGGGAAGCCATTCCCTGTGTCCTGTCCCTCCATCCCTTGTCCCCAGTCCCTCTCCAGCTCTCCTGGAGCCCCTTTAGGCCCTGGAAGGGGCTCTGAGGTCTCTCTGGATCCTTCTCTTCTCCAGGTGAACACCCCCAGCTCTCCCAGCCTGGCTGGAGAGCAGAGGGGCTCCAGCCCTTGGAACATCTCTGTGGCCTCCTCTGGACTCTCTCCAGCAGCTCCACGTCCTTCTGCTGTTGGCCCCAGGGCTGGAGGCAGCTCTGCAGGTGGGGTCTCACCTGAGCTGGGCAGAGGGACAGAATCCCCCCCCTCCCCTGCTGGTCATAAAACCCCTTTTGAAACCCTTCCTAGGAACCGACCTTCTCCCTGGCTGCAGTCCGAGCCATTCCCGTTCCATTCAGAGAGGCACAGGTGTCTCAGGGGATGTGCTGGGATCTGATTTCCTCCCCTTTGCTGCTCCTGCCTCTCGTGTTCCTCAGCAGTGGCTCCGTGCTGGAATTTGCCCTTTGGAGCAGGATGGGAGGAGGAGCAGGGGCAGCCGGGCTCTTACCTGGAGATCCAGCTCATTCCCTTTCCTTCCTGGCTCCAAGGCTGACTTGGGTGACCTTCAGCTCTTCCTGGCCATTGTCCTCACTCATGAAAAAGGGAGATAGTTTATCTTATCTTCTAAGGGCCTTTGAAATCCATGAATATATGGATTTTTCTGGGACTGAGTGTTGGAGGAAAGCACAAGCAGCAAGGGGAACTCAGAAGTTGTGTTTTATCTCCTGGAGTCGTAGAGAATTTTAGCTGATATATTTTGGTATTTATACATCTAAATTATTTTATTCAGCTGGAGAGGAACTATAGAGCTGAATATTTTTCTTAATTTTAATCTCTATTTTAAAGTTCTGATTCCTCGCAGGTCCTGTAAGATGAAGCTGATGCTCCAGTGTGTCATATAAAATCTTCTTTGTGTACCTTATAATTGTACACATTTTGCAATATTTAATATTACAAACTGCATACAACGTCTGCCTCCCAAACTGCATTGTATATTTAACTTAAGCATTGTTTTAATTGAAATAAGGTTTCAGGCAGATCGTTACAGCTCTGCAGGATGTGACTTTCTGGCTTCATTCACTCCTTGCATATGGAGTGAAAATTCACTAAGTTCTTTTGATTTACTTTTAATTTCTAATCAAGTTACTGACAAAATATCTGTCCCTGAAGCTTTTGTAATTTTAATATTAAATATAATAAAAATGTAATAGCAAAGGTAATATTAGTTTTAATGTTAAAATGTAGATGGACTGTACCATGTTGCCTCTTTCACTGACAACCTTCTATGAAGACTGGGTTTTGAAAATCATTTTCCTACAGAAATATTCTAAAAACATTTTAAACCATTTCTCCAATGGAGGTTTTTATTCCCCCTGGAAGTATTTAAAATACTTCATTTTAATCCAAGTTGAATGCAGCAGCATTTCAGTGCTACAAGCCAAGGCAAATCTAATTTCATTGCAAAATCCCTCCATTTACAGAACCAAAATAATAATAATAATAATAAAAAAAAAATGCTCGGTGGGGGATGTGAGGGGGGGAAAAAATCCCAAAGCCAGAAATTTCTGCTTTTGCAAGGATAGTGTTGGTGGTGCCATTCCCTTTGAAATAATTCCTCCCTAATTGGTATCCCAATGTAATGGGTAAGTGAACATATTTCACAGCAGCAGCTGTTGGATGTTCAATGACTGGAAAATACGGCGCTGGTGAAGTGTGTGGAGTGCTCATCCCATCAGGAGGAGTAAGTTAATCATACACAATTCACTGAGCACTGGAGCTGCATTTGCAGAGCAGGGGCTGCCTTTTAATTGTCGCGGGCCCTTTTTCAATATCTTGCAGGATCTTTTGTCTCAGCCGTGGCAGTTTTGGTTGCATCCCTAAAACTGTCAGTCTTCCTTAATTTTGCAAGGGCCTAACAATTCCTCCTTCACAATGCAGCTTAAATTGGACCAGATGCTGCATCAATAGAGCAGTCTGCCCATCTCAGAGGCATTAAGCCCAAAATTATTTAGAAAATTGAAGCCTTTAACATACTCTGGATTAATGTGATTAAGTAGAGCTTGCTTTGATTCATAGCCATCTATTCCTTTATTAATAGCCATTTCATCAACAGGAGCAGCACATATGGGGACAAGATGACTGAAAGTTAAATTGATTGCTGGAAGCCTGGAAGAAAAGCATTTAATGTTTCAATAATAACTGATGTAAGACTTCACTGCGGGGCATTTTGGATAGACTTAGACCAGCTTATAAGCACAGTATTTATTAGTATCTTTTAATTTTTATTATAAGATTGCTAAATGGAAGTTGGTGGGGTTTCTTTTGTATTATTTTTATTTTTAATCCCATCTTTAAGTCTGCATTTAATGTACAAGATTTGTAAAGGAGAGTCTCTCATGTGACTGATAACAGCTGGGCCAGGCAATAGCAGAGTTGGGGCTTCTGTAAGACTTAGGAAGAGATAAAATATAAGAGAGGGTAATTTGTCATGATTATTTGCACACATCCATTTCTGACCCTAGAACCATTCCAGGTGCTAAAGGAGTGTGTGAGAGCTCTTGTATGACCCACAATACTGGAGGACCATCCCTCACACACTTAAACCCTACTTCTGGGGGAGTTTCACGTTTGTCCTGGCTTATTTCCCAGCTCGGGAATTACATCCGTACAAATTTATAGGTGGAATCATGGAATCAAAAAATCATTGAATAGAATGACAGAATCCCAGAATCCCACAATGGTTTGGGAGGGAATGGCATCTTAAAGCTCATCTCAATCCACCCCCTGCCATGGGCAGGGACACCTCCCACTGTCCCAGACTGCTCCAAGCCCTGTCCAGCCTGGCCTTGGACACTACATGTGTAGGGAGAGAGGCATTTACAGATGATCCAATACCATGGAGTGACCATTCCAGCAAGTGACAATTGAAGATATCTAACCCCAGGACCTGGGACAGCTCCCAGTACTGTGTATTTGCAAGTAAAGTCAGTCCTAAATTCTGCTAAAGGTAATTAAGATGCCAGAGTTTCTTGGTATGTTCAGACTGGTCTGATTCACCTCAAATAAATCTCTGATTTAAAATGGAGAACGGAGAACTGTGATTTGTGGCCATAATTAGAGTCAAGAAGTAGGATTCCTGAGATTGGGGTTGGAAGTCTTTACTTCAAGCTCTCATGGGGAGCAGGATGTTCATCAACACTCAGCAGGCCATGAAGCCAATTCAGGAACAGCTCCAGGGTGGAGGTTACAGAAGGACTGGACTGCAGGACTGTCCTCCTGGTGATAGAGGTTCTCCAAATGTCCTGCTTGAGCCTTCCACGTTGTGGGATATGGCCATTGTCATTGGCTGGGCTGTCTGTCCCTGCTGAGGAAAGAAAATGTGGAGCTGCTGGAATGAACTCAGAGGAGGCCACGGAGATGTTCCAAGAGCTGGAGCCCCTCTGCTCTCCAGCCAGGCTGGGAGTGCTGGGGGTGCTCACCTGGAGAAGAGAAGGATCCAGGGAGAGCTCAGAGCCCCTTCCAGGGCCTAAAGGGGCTCCAGGAGAGCTGGAGAGGGACTTGGGACAAGGCATGGAGGGACAGGACACAGGGAATGGCTTCCCACTGCCAGAGGGCAGGGATAGATGGGATATTGGGAAGGAATTGTTCCCTGTGAGGTGGGGAGGCCCTGGCACAGGGTGCCCAGAGAAGCTGTGGCTGCCCCTGGATCCCTGGAAGTGTCCAAGGCCAGGCTGGACAGGGCTTGGAGCACCCTGGGATAGTGGAAGGTGTCCCTGCCCATGGCAGGGGGTGGAATGAGATAATCTTTATTCTCCCTTCCAACCCAAACCCTTCTGAGAGTCCATGATATCCTAAGAAGATCAATAATGTCAAGCATTTCTCCCTCAGTGTTTCACAACTGCATTTTATTCCAGGTAGGATTTATGTAACCTCAGCTTTTGGATCTTCCAGTGCAGCAAAACCAGAGCTCATTTCAATATGAGAAAAAAAATTTCCAAGGAATGGTAGCTGTGAGAAAGGAAATTTGTGCCTCTCCTTTTGCCAGAGTTGTTGTTCCTAAATTCCAGCAGTTCTCTAAGTATTAGGGATGTACAAATCCAAAAATGAGTGCACAGTGATCCACATTATTTCCATATATTAATTACCTTTTGGTTTTTTATAATAGTTTGGTTTTTTATAATAAATTAACAATAGTGGTTTTTTTTCCTCATTGTCTTCTAAATACTCTTGGGCATCCAAATTGGTTATTCATTTTTGGATTAATAAATGTCAAGGAGTACTGGTTTCACTTGAATTAAAAATCCCTTCTTTGCTTTGCTGAAATGATCGCCTTTAAATGGGAATATAAAAAGGATGCAAGTGACCTGTAGTTGAAAACTCTTGATTTAGGGCTGGTTGAACAGAAATAATGGATAATCAAATACAATGAATGTTCATTAGGCTTAAACTGGAGGTAAATGGTTTACTGGTCTAATGTGAATGATGATATTTACATTTTAGCAAAAGTAAAAAGAAAAAATACTTTTTGTTTTGTGTGAGTAGCACTGCACTGTTTACTGGAATTAATTTTAATTAATTGTATTAGTGGCTGAAGTAAAGGCTGCTCTTATTGGCTTATCCCAGCATAATTAATCATGGTAATAATTCATTTTACATGACTTCTCGAGGTTAAGCTTTGGTGGAACCATTCATTAAGATTGAGAATTAATAATGTCTAAAAGGTTGGCCACAAAAAAAAAAAAAAA
>VXAX01002808.1:724383-755974 GCA_013399835.1 Leptocoma aspasia
AAAAAAAAAAAAAAAGAGAAATATCTGTAAAGATTTATTAAAGGCCAGTGATTGATCTACTCCTCTTTGTTTTTTAAACCTGGTCTCAGACCTGGGTCGTGCAGCTGTAGAAGTCTCTCAGCTGGGGTTTGATCTGGTTCTGTGGTTAATGGGCTTTGTGGACTGTATTTCTCACAAGTCCTTGGGAAAATTCTTCTCATCACTAAGTGGGGGTTTGTGCTCAGATTCCAGGAGTGAGGAATTCCTCTCTCCACAATCAGAAATGGGATATTCTGCAATAGAGCCTCTGATGATGGCGGGCATGGAGCAAAATCCCCCTGCAGGGACCTTTGTGAGGGTGGTTGGGAAAAATAAAGTTACAATCAGGGAGCTGAAACAAAAATGAATTCCCAGGATGATTTTCTGCCTCCAAACAATTTTGGTTAACAGAGTTTTCAGGGGTTGAAATATCTTTTTATCAACCAGACAATCATTTTGTCACTTTTTGTGACTTGAATTCTCCTTTGTTGCTCTTTGCAGACATTTGTACCACACACCCAAGGCTGCAAATTCCTGATTTCCCAGTTTCTGACCTTACTTCAATTTTTAATAGCTCTAGTACAATTTTTAATATCTCTACTGGGCAAATTTTTAGCCCCCTCCTTCAATAACCTTGCAGGAATATCACTTGAAGAGGGGCAATGGCTGTAATTTATAATTAAAAGAAATAGCAGGATTTCTAAAGCTCTTTGAGGGAAAGTACTGTAAATGAAATTATTAAATATAATTTTAATTAATTATATGTCTTATAGCTGTTCTAGATATATAAATTGTCAAAATTTTATCTTTTGAATCTCTTTAATAGTTTCTGCTGAAGACTTTTTCACCAAATAGTTGCTTGGGCATTTTTAGAACTTTCTAGTATCCTTTTATTAATTTTGGTGGACATAGAAGTATTTGTCTAGTGCAAATTAATTCTGAATTTTCATCCCAGCTCCCTTTTTGCCCTCTGAGTGTCTGTTTGTCATCACAAACTTTGCTTTTTTGCCTCCTCTCTGCACTTGGCTCTCTGGTGAAACCAGGTTGCCTCTACTGCTTTTTGCAGATTTGTTTTGGGGAAATCAGGAGGGAAACAATGATCCCAGTCTTACTTATGTTTATAATAGGACTGTCAGAATAGCTTAATAAAAATCAGCTGTGAAGGAGAAGCTCTCAGAGTACAAATACAGAAATTTATCCTTTTATTTTTTTGGCATTCTGTCTACAGTTCTCAGGTATTAAGATCTGCACAATTTTTTCTAAGCTCTTTGGTGGTTTCCAGCTTCAGAAAGAGTCAGAATTGTCGCATTTCAGAAACCAAACCTTTTAATCACAGATCTCCTCCAAGTAGTAATCTCCTACTGGATTCACTCTAGAGAGACAAGGAGAAAACCACAATTTTTAAAATTCTAACAGAAAATATTAAATATTAGAATATCTTACGCTCATTTCTTGTTTTTAAAATTCCAGATTAGTTAATGTTTTCCAGCTATCCAGCTTGCTATTAATAGATGCCTCCAGGTATTATATTTACCTCCATTTATCGCTTTTCAAAGCTCTTCTCAGTGCATGACATATTCCTCACATTCCTATTATTCTTTGCTTTCTGTTACACCCATTTATTTAAGGAAATTCTTTGTGTTGCATAACAGTGGCACAGAAGCTTTGCAGCTAAAAGCTGTAAACTTTTAAGGAAAAAAATCAATGATGTTTTCTGTTCCATTGACATTAAAAAAATTCCCTTTATAGATTGAAGCTGGGCTACTAAATCCAGGTATGTTGTTTATGTATTTATTATTAACTTTTAAATCTAAGCTTTTTCTGTACCAGAGCAGACCCCCCAGTGTTGCTTTGGTTTGGGACGTTACACCCATTTTTGGCAATAAATAATCTCTTAAAATTCTTTTCTGAAGATTTGGGGCTTCTGCTCCTGCTGTGTCCTGGGATATCACTCCCTTTCCAGCCAAAGGGGAATTTTTGTTTTCCATTTGCATTCTTCAGAACGAGTCACAGTTGAAGCAAATGGGTAAAACTCAGTATTTGGGCTATTGAGGAAGGGATAGATGGGATATTGGGAAGGAATTGTCCCCTGGGAGGGTGGGGAGGCCCTGGCACAGGGTGCCCAGAGAAGCTGTGGCTGTCCCTGGATCCCTGGAAGTGTCCAAGGCCAGGCTGGACAGGGCTTGGAGCAGCCTGGGACAGTGGAAGATGTCCCTGCCCATGGCAGGGGGTGGCACTGGATGAGCTTTAAAGTCCCTTTCAACCCAAACCATTCTGTGGTTCCATGATTTCCTATGAGGAAGCAATTCATTCAGCCCAAAATATCCAACAGGAATCTCAGCTGAGCAGTTCAAAACTGAATTCTGTCCAAACGCAGAATCTGAAATTGTCGGTCACTAAATCTTTCCTGTCATGTGGTAATTTTAGGCATAAAATCACAGAATGCTTTGAGTTTGAAGGGGCCATAAAGCTCATCCAGTGCCATCCCCTCCCATGGGCAGGGACACCTTCCACCATCCCAGGCTGCTCCAAGCCCTGTCCAGCCTGGCCTTGGACACTTCCAGGGATCCAGGGGCAGCCACAGCTTCTCTGGGCTCCAAGCCCCATCCAACTTCCAGGGAGTACCTTTGCATTACCCATTTGCCAGGAAATGCAATTTATTGTAATGCAAAGGCTCCATCCATCGGATGTGTCAGTTAAGGGTTAAATTTGGGCTTAAATGAGATTTTTTTTTTGATGTGAGAATATGGGTTTTTTCCTTTTCCCAACTCCATAGGTAAAAGATTTCAACTCCACTATATAAAAATGATGTAGAACTTGTAGCTGGGTCAGAGTCTTCCTCATCAACCATGATGAAAAGAAGATAACTCAAAAGTCCCAACTCTTTGCACAGATGAGTTTGGCATAGAAAAGCTTCGTTAAAGCCAAATGAACAAAGGAAAAAGGGAAAATTCACTCATATATTCCCAGCCTTTAAGGGTGGTAAGGGCTCCCTGCATTATTTAATTTGACATTTTTATATTATAGATCATTATGTTTCATCGCGTTACTGTTTTATCAAGACCTATTACTTTTTCCTTTAAGTTTAGCTGATATTTGGCTGAAGTGTCTCTCCCAGAAGGAAATCTGATTTGATTTGAAAATGTCAGGAAATGGAGAGCTGCTTTATAGGTGTGCATATAGGACATGGGTTTAGAGGAGCAACCCAATATCCAGAGGTGCAGCTGAGCAGGGACCATTCTCCATATCCATATCTAAAAGCCGTTTTCCATTTGGAATTCCCTGGTTTCCATCCCTACTGCTGACTCTTGATCTGCCTTTCCATTGCTTTCTCAAAGGCCCCTTTTGCATCCCCCTCCTGAGGCCACACTCATCTTCTTCAGTTAAAAACCTCCAGGGGTTTCTTTTGGAAAGGGTAAATTCATCCAGCACTTGGTGGCTGTCACTGAAATGACTTCTCAGGATTTCTTAGGGTTGATCTCACCTGAGCTGTTCCTACAACCCCTTTTCTCTTTGACATCCCAATTCAGGCCCTATTTCCTTTTATTGCAGTATGGCAGTAAAAGAGATTCCATGTTTATTTCCACCCTTGCCTTTACCTCAAAGGTTGTTCCCCATTTGCAGGTACCACGTGTGCCACTTCTTCCCTTCAGCAGAGATTTTACCTCTGACTTCTTTAATACATTTTTGACTGAGTGGCCCCAGCGCAGCAAGAAATGGCTTTGTAAGACCATCCCATCAGCTCCTCATCTGCGATATCCACAGAATTTATAAATTGAGACTTTATATTTCCTTGGAATTCCCAATGAAGGGATTTAAGAGCAACAGGCTCTGTAGCAGTCCCTGCAGAGGACAGATAAAAATGCTGCCATTCAAGCCTTGTTCCCTTTGGACAATTTTTTTTTTTTTAAGAGATATCATTTAGACAATTCTTAATCCACTTAACATGTGCACCATCAATATGGGGGAGTGTTAATTTTTTAATCAGTCATGAAGTAATAAGTCAAATGCATTAATAAAGCCTAAGTTCCATCCATGATATTACATCCCACATTTATTACAGCCAGA
Source organism: Leptocoma aspasia (assembly GCA_013399835.1). Lineage (NCBI taxonomy): Eukaryota > Metazoa > Chordata > Aves > Passeriformes > Nectariniidae > Leptocoma > Leptocoma aspasia. The sequence goes on from VXAX01002808.1 coordinate 728,470, forward strand.
CTTGTAATTTCATGGGAGGATGAAATGGAGTTTGGCTGACAAGACCTTGTGTTCCATAGGATCATGGTGATAATCATAAGCCCATCTTTGACATTTTTCCTTCACTTGGCTGAAATGAAACCAGAATATCTTTTCTAGGAGCACGTTCCAACTGGGAACAGCATCTGGTCCACAGGACCAGGCCAGAGGGAGTCTAAAATAATCCCCTTTTAAGGGCTTGTAGTGTGGACATTCAGCCTATAAAACCATAACCTGTAATAAGTCCAGTGAACAAGGAAAGTTTTGCCATCTCCTTTTTTTCCTACAGATTTATAGAATTTATTTTCCCCCTTTCATTGGCTGTTCAATGTACAGCCATTTTACAAATAAAAAGGGTTTATGGCAGTGGTCTTGATTCCAGATATTCTGTTCAGCAAAACCAATCAATACTCTGTTTAGCAAACCCATTTTGCTGCTAAAGAACGGGCAGGATTTTAGCAAACAACAGTGAAAATTTTTACAGCTCTGCCCCAGAAATTTTAAATACTTGGAAAAAAGAAACAGGTTCATTTAGTAATTTTTGTTTGGCAGATTTTTGAAAAAAAACTCAGTATTTTTTGTGAAAACTGCCAATCTGTTTTAATTTCATTCAAATAGTTTCCTGAAAAATATTGGCATTTCTGTGGAAAAAGTAACAATAACAGCATGTTCAACCCCATTTTTTACTGGCAATTTTATTCTCTTGGTTTTGTTGTTAAGGGGTAAAAAATGAAGTGATTCTAGAAGGCATCAGAAATAGCAGTTCATTGTTTTATCAACAAGTTTTCTTATCTTTGTGAAATTTCATTTACTGGGTGATTCACCTGTCCTCTAATAAACCAAATAAATAAAATTTAATAATATTTTCTCTTCAGAGGCACCACACTGTAGCTGCTGTATGAGCTACTTTCTGTAGGTGTTAGAAAATACTTGATTTTCTGTGGTCCAGGCAGAAGTTTTGGGAAGTTTCTAGAATTTATGGAGAATTTATTTTGATTTAGAACCGCAGGACTGGCCAGCCTATAGTGATAAATTGGCTTCTTGCTGGAGGGGATTGACATGTTTTGATAAAACTGGATAAAAAAGTGTGGATCACACTGAGAAGTTAAAGAATGATATTTTCTAAAGCAGAAATTCACAGTGGTTAATAAACTGAGCATTATCTCCTAGTTCAGTGCTGGTAAAGTCATTAAAGTGGTTTAAAATATAAAGAAGGAGGTAAAATAAATTAGCCACATGTTAGTGCCAGTGTAGAAGTACAAAATAAAGGTTTGTTCCATGAAGTTCTTTCAGTGTTGGGCAGGAATTCAAATAAAAATATTTTAATGGACCCTTATTAAAAATCTATGAATCTGGGATTATTTCCATTCTTTTTATCCTCATTGATTTGAAGGTAAAAATGTAAAGGGAAGGAAACACCCAAAATGTGGGCTCTCAGTATTTTAGTGCTGAAACTTTGGTTTGTTTATTTGACAAACAGGAACGCACTGGAAATTTTGGTAGCAATAACCACAACTGAATAAAAATTCCCAGGCTGGTTTGGAGAAAGAGATGCTCAAAAGACCTTCCCATGACTTTTTTTGGTTTTTTTAGTAGTATTTTGCATTTTTGCTTGGGCCGTGACTTTGGATATCAGAGTTTGGTGTAACTCCCAAATCAGTGAGTGCTGAAGTTTGGTTGTGTTTCTTTACATTTCACATTGGCATCATGATGGCAATGTGAAATCACTGGCACAGATTCCCAGAGAAGCTGTGGCTGCCCCTGGATCCCTGGAATTGTCCAAGGCCAGGGTGGATGGGGCTTGGAGTACCCTGGGGTAATGGAAGGTGTCCCTGCTCATGGCAGGAGGTGGGCTGGATGGGCTTTAAGGTCCCTTCCCACCCAAACCATTCTGGGATCCCAAAGAGGTTGTGTTGCTGGTGTGACAAGCACAGGGGCAATTCAGGGATTCCTGGAAGAGGTGAGAAAAGAGGGAATTATTTTCTGAGAACTCTTTGAAAATGTGTGAGAAGCTGTTACCTGCTCTTTATGGAATACACTGGGAGCAGGAGCTGTAATGGATAAGTTGTTCCTCAAACCCTTGTTTGAGGAACATTCTTGTAATGAAGAGCTGTTAAATAGACCAATAACTGGAGCAAAAAGATCTTTGTACTCCCTTCCAGCCCAAACTATTGTGGGATTCTGTAATTTACTGGAGTCAGGGCCTTATTTCTCCAAAGAGCCAGGTCCTTTTTTATCGCAGAATCGAGGCAGGAGGGAGTAGTTTTGGAATTTTTGCATTGTAGAACTTAATTCACCTGAGGCAGGGCCAGGTGGAGGGGAAAGCCCAGAGTCCCAGGTGAGGAACTCTCCAGCCAGCCCTAGGAAGCTGCTCCACATTGCCGGAGATAATTAAACGCTCCCTGGATCCAGCCAGTTAAAAAGAATGAGTTCTCTTCCCTAATCCCTCGGCTTGGGCACTCACCTGGGACATGATTAAGAAGGTGAGAGTCTAAATGCTCTTACGAAGAAAAGGAATTGAAGAGGTGTCACTCAGATGTCTTTTTCTCCTGCTCTTTGCGGGGACGTTTTTGCCAGGGTTGGAATCCCCACTGAACGAGCTCACTGGAGTTAATCCTCCGGGAGCGGCCGTGTTTTCTAAGTGGGAAATGGATCCAGGATAAACAGACAATCTGCTCTTGGCACTCAGCCCTCTCTGCCTCGGTGTAATAAAGTCTTCCCATCTGCAGGGAGGTTCTTCAATGGTTAAAGCCCTTCCAGATCTCAAGGAACTGAGTGACAGCACTGGAAATCTGATAATGGCTCCAGTAAAGAAAGGGTTTCTGTTTGCACAGTGAACAGCACATGGAATTATAACTCCATAAATTATTTAAAAAACGTGATCCAGACATTGAGAGTTCTAGAAATGTTCATACTCATTCAAACTTTAGCTGTGGGATATTAAAGGTCTGCTAATTAAAAGCAGTGGGTGAACTGAGGACACTGTGACTCTGATAATATAAGTGGCTATTTCAGGAGGAATTCTGAAGGAGGCACTAAGGTGAAGAGCTGGATGTCACTGAGAGAATCACATCTCCCACTCACATAATTTGAAATCCTTGCAGCTCCTCAGTGTCAGGCTGTTGAATGTTAAAGACACATGGGTTTTTGGAGAACAAGTGGAGTTATTGTTTCTCTTTGATTACTGCCTGTCCATTTTAAGAACTCTTACAAAAAAGGATTGATTAGAAATACTTCAATTGTTTTTTTCACCATACAGAGGAGTAGTGAGCTGGGTTGATGTTGTGTTCTTTTGGCATTGGATTTACCAAGTGTGTGAGACACAAACAAAATGGGATTATTCTGTTTTCATAGTCAGACTCAAGCCTAATGCAAAAAGTCACCAATGGCAAGATTGTTATTAGGAATAGCCACAGCACACAGAAAATCCACTGTATTGTGGACAGGCTTTGAGGAAAATGAGAGGTGAATCTGGTAGGACCAGCAGCATTACTTCCTTTCTTTTCCCCTGAGGGTGAATATTGATTTTAAATCTATTCTAACAGTCTCTTAGCCACACATCTGAGGATATTTTTCATGAGGTCAGGCTATAGTTCTCAGAGGAGCACCATTATTTCCTTATTCTGGGAAAAAAAGGAAGCTGATCCTTTGAACTTCTGGATTAGCAGGAGCAGGCAGTGTTGACAAGGTGTAATTGCTGCTTCAGTCAGGAGGAAAGGTAAAGCCTCTGTTGTTTTTAAATTCTTTAGGAAACTTTCCTGTGGTCTAAACCTGTTCATCTTAGACAAGTAATTTGCTCCTGAGTGATAAAAACCTTTCATAAGCTTCATGTTGGCTTACAAAAAATAAAAATACTGAAGTCGGAAACAACTCTTTAATCTCATTTTAGTTGGCACAATCACACACAGAATCACACAGAATGACCAGGTTGGAAGAGACCTTCAAGGTCATTGAGTCCAACCCAGCCCTAACACCTCAACTAAACCCTGGCACCCAGTGCCACATCCAGGCTTTGTTCAAACACACCCAGGGATGGTGACTCCAGCACCTCCCCGGGCAGGCCATTCCAGAACTTTATCAGTAAAATCTTTTTCCTAATATCCAACTGATATTTCCCTTGGTGCAGCTTAGACTGTGTCCTCTGGTTGTGTCAGTTGCTCCCTGGAGAAAGAGAACTTTCTTGTAGCCACCCAGTGCAGCACTCCAGCTGTGGGAGTCATTTCCTTGATGGTGACTACATCATAATGGCTCTGCTGTTGCACCACGGCTTCCAGCTCCTCCTGTTTGTTACCCATGCTGCGTGCACTGCATTTCAGCTGGGCTGCTGATTTCACCCCTAACTCAGGCTTGCCACCCTTGGGCCTGCTTCCAGACAGCCCAGCTGCATCCCTTTCCCCCTTCAAACCTAGTTTAAAGCCCTCTCAATGAGTTCCTATTGTCGGGGTCCACGCGGTGATTCAGGACTCTTTGACTCCATATCAGAAGGCTTAAATATGATTTATTAAAATGACTCCATAGTTCAGAAGGCTCGGGCTATTATGCCCAGTACAAAGCTTAGATATTTGCCCCTTGCTGCCCTGTACAGGAATCCTCCTGGGTCTCTGCCTGTGGCAGAATCCTTCTCCCCCTCTCCCCTGTCCATGCCATACTAAAAGTGAGAAGGGCTGACAATCAAGCAGCCTCCTCCCACAAACAGGCCAGAGGGAGAATGTCCTTGAACAGGACACAGCTCAGAGATTGTTTACCCAAATCTCTCTTCTTTTCCCTTGGGAATGAATCTTAGCAAACTCGCTGCTAGAAGATTCGTAAAACCCAAAATCATGTTTCCACAAGTTCTGCCAGTTCATGAGCTAAAATCTTTCTGCCCTTAACAGAGAGGTGGAGCCCATCCGGTTCCAGCAGGCCAGGTGCTGGAAAAGTTGCCCCGTGATCAAAGAACCCAAAATTCTGCTGATGGCACCAACCCTTGAGCCACTTGTTGGTAATGTGGGCTCTGCTATTCCTTTCATCGTTTTTCTCTGCCACCAAAAGGACTGAGCAGAGCACTACCTGTGCCCCTGCCCTACCAACCACTTGACCCAGTGCCCTAAAGTCCCTTTTAATTGCCCTGATGCTCCTCTTTTCAATCTCATTGTGCCAGCTTGGAGTATCAGCACTGGGTAATAACCAGAAGGCTGAATCAGCCCAGGGAGTCTCTCAGTGATCTCCTGTACCTGGGCCCCAGGGAGGCAGCAGACCTCTCTGTGGGATGGGTCTGGGTGACATATGGGGCCCTCTGTTCCCCTCAGAAGGGAGTCACCCCCTACAGCTACCCTTCTTTTCTTTTAATGTCAGAGGTGGTGACCCGTCTGACTGCTGAAGAGTAATTGGGATTCTCACTGGGCAGATCATTTTCTTCTACATCATCTGGCTGACCCTCTAGATCCAGGGCCTCATACCTGTTCTGAAGTGGCACCTGGGTAGGTGATGGGGGTCGGGAGGAATTTTTATTATCTTCTTGAGTAGGGACCCATTTCCATTCTCCTTCACCCACCAGGTGTGTCTTGCCTGGCAGTGGGAGGCATCAGAGTCCTCTGACTCTTGGTGGGGCTTCCTCAGGGATNCCTACAGCTACCCTTCTTTTCTTTTAATGTCAGAGGTGGTGACCCGTCTGACTGCTGAAGAGTAATTGGGATTCTCACTGGGCAGATCATTTTCTTCTACATCATCTGGCTGACCCTCTAGATCCAGGGCCTCATACCTGTTCTGAAGTGGCACCTGGGTAGGTGATGGGGGTCGGGAGGAATTTTTATTATCTTCTTGAGTAGGGACCCATTTCCATTCTCCTTCACCCACCAGGTGTGTCTTGCCTGGCAGTGGGAGGCATCAGAGTCCTCTGACTCTTGGTGGGGCTTCCTCAGGGATGGAAGGCTGGAACTTGTCACAATCCACAAGGCGGGATTCGTGATGCGCTTCTTTTATTTGACCTTAGAGTGCAAAAGGTAAACAGCACACCAGGGACTCAAAATAGCAAAATGCACTTTATTGACTGCTCATCAACACTAGTATGCGATAGAGGGGAAAGAAAAAGAAAACAAAGTGTAAAGAGAGAAAAGGGGGTAAGGGCGATTATAGCTACCAATGCCGAAGTCTGCCCAGCCATCCGTTGATGCAGGGTCTTCTGTCTGTTGGGGAGATCTCGAGGGAGGGGAGTTTGGGGTGTATTTTCATAGTCATTTATAAAGCAAGGGGCAACTGGCCAAGAGGTGGGGGACATCTGCAAGCATTGTTGCTCTGGGGAGCAGAAACAGGTAGGTGTACAGGACAGGTGTGTACAGGGCGGGTGGCTCCTTCTTGCTTTGGCAACAAGTACGACTCAGTCCACCGTGACAAGCACCCATTGTCCTCAGGAACCAGTCCCCAGCGGGCACACCCTGCAGGCAACACTTGGCAAACATCCCACCTCAGCCAGGCCAGGGCTCCTGTGCAAATGTCCTTTTGAGGTTTTCAAGGTTTCAGTCTCTGACCTTGGCGATGATCGTGAGGCAGAAATGAGGGATTTTTGGACTGACTCTTACAGAGCTCCACCAGTCTGTTTCCCTTTCACTTTCCCTAATACTCCTTAGCCTTTCTACTTCCTCCCTAAGCTTGGCCACCATCTGAGGAGGTTGTTCACGTGTTCACACCGCAGGCAATGCCCCCTGGTACCACTGAGAAGCTCAAACACTCCGCACAGGAAGGGGATGGACAGACGCATCCCTTTTGGAGGGTTCTATTTGGCTACATACACTTTTACTAACTGCAGTTTTTGATCGTGTAAACACAATTACTAACAACAACAACCCAATAAAACCCCAAATCAACCAACCAACAAAAACACAGCAAACAACAAACTAAAAACCCCGTTGGCAGGAGGAAACCTGCAACCCTGCCTGCTTGCCCTGCCTGTGTGAACTGTGGCGCAAACTGCCAGGCCACGCCCACAGACATGTGCCACACCCACAGAGATGTGCCATGCCCTTGTTTGCTGCTCAAACTGCCGTGCCACGCCCACAGAGACGTGCCACGCCCCTGTTTGCCACAAAACCTGCTGTGCCACGCCCACAGAGACGTGTTACGCCCCTGTTTGCCACAAAACCTGCTGTGCCACGCCCACAGAGATGTGCCACGCCCGTTTGCCACAAAACCTGCTGTGCCACGCCCACAGAGACGTGTCACGCCCCTGTTTGCCCCAAAACCTGCTGTGCCACGCCCACAGAGATGTGCCACGCCCACCCTGTGCCTGAGTGACTAACGAGAATGATGATGGCTTGTGCGAGCTGGGCACACCACTGGTTGTGCTCTCTCCTGTTTTTTTCTCAAGCTACAGCAAAAGTCCCAATTTGGGCACCACGAAATTCATTATTTTTCCAATGGACCACATCAAACCACAAAATCTGGAATAAATTCCATCCCTGACCTAAGCTGGCTGACAGTTCTTGCTGAAGACCATTTCGCTTCATTATTAAGCCAATTATCTCTAACTAGTATTTTTATTCTGCTGAATGGATGATCCTTCCTGCTTCCCATCATCCAAATTTGGCTTCAGGTAATGAGGTGCTTTCCACAGTTGGGGACATCCTGCAGGACAGGAGGACCTGGCTTCACTCTAGCTCCCAGGAAACCTGGATATTCTCTTTTTCATCTCACTGAGCAGATCTTTGCTACACTGAGATAGGGAGCAATTTGATTTTATCAAATCTAGACTGCAGATATCCCACGTGTGTCCTCCTTTACTCCTCTGTGTTCCAGACTAATCCCAGTCTTTCAGATCCCTTTTATCAGCTGGCCCAGACTTCTGTGCCTAATTTAGGTTTTGTTTCAGGTGCCCTGTTAACTGATAAAATGCTGTCACACTTTGCCCCATCGTGGCTCTGATATTTCCCAGCATCCTTTTTTTCTTTAAATTCAAATTTCTCCTCATGTCTCTACTGTACCCTCCTCAGTTACTCACAGAATTTGATTTTTCTTGTTTGGCGACAGCTCATTCAGGAGCCATCACTGGGCCAGATTTACCCTGTGTGGAATTCCTTGATTCTGTTGAAATCGGTGGAATAAATATGAAGTTTGTGGTGGTGTAAATTAAATAAAATCTCCCTAATGTGATCAAGGAGCTTAATATGTCCCCACCAAAGCGAAGATCCAGTTTATTTTTTAGATATTTACTTATTATTATTGAATTGAAGGACGGGATTTTTTCCCCATTCATGAATGGGTAATGACAACAAAAATGTCTAATTTTTATATTATAAAATATAAAACATATCTAAAACATAAAATGCACTTTGTGCAGTGGACTTTCACCTGAGAAGTCTGAGCACTCATCAATATCACTATTAATTAAAATTCAAATGAATTATGTGGCCAGATCCTTCAGAAGTTGAATCTTTCAATAATATTGTGAGTCATAAACACATTAGAAAAGAAAAAAAAATTGTCCAAAGTGTAACTGAAAAATAGGAATAATGTTTTTGTAAGTGCTGTAACATCTGCTAATCTTCCTTATATTTCTGCTGTCTTAAAATTTGAAGTTCAGCCAGGCTTTCTTTGACACTTTTGAGCCTGTAGGATATTGTGAAACAGTTTGGAATTATTTGTATGATATTGTGTAAACACACCTTTGACATTTGTTTTTTATCATCATCAATATTATTGATATTTTATGGTAATGATAATTATTTAATAATAAATTATATTATCCATATATCCACGGAAACAAAACCCAGTCAAGACAGCTTAGACATAAAAGTTTTCCTATTTTAATGCTCTATTTAGAATATTTAAAATATTTTGCTAGTTTTCAGTTATACACTTGCTAGAATTATTTTTTTTTCTCCTTTAAGCTAACAAACTGCTGTAATAACATCACTGTCTTCTCATCTCTCTGCATAGTTTATTTCACGATGGCCTTGTCCGAACAAACAGATTTAGTAGCGTTGACATAAATATAAAATATTGTGCAAAAAAAAGCTCAGGTATGAATGGTACTAAATCGTAGTATCTTTAGGAAAACATGAAACAAAACCAAAGGACTGTGCATGGAATCGCAGAGACAAAACCCTGAGTGTGCCCTGGCTAATTGTCACTGCTAAAATTGGATTTTATTTTGAATTTGCAGGCAGAACTGGGCACACCGAGGCCGTCCGGGTGGTGTTTGAGCCACAAAACATCAGCTTTGAGCAACTGCTCAAGGTCTTCTGGGAGAATCATGACCCGACACAAGGTAGAGTGATGAGCGAGCCAGTATTTAATTATCTTACTAATTACAGCTGGGATAATTAGTGTTTGAGCTGCATGGAAGAGATGAACCTTGAAATCACACTGGAGCTCAGGAATATGATTGCAGACATTTATTGACAGAGAAAGAGAGGGAGAGGGAGAATGGGAGCACAGAAGCTCCGAGTGCCCCTCCTCCCTTACAGCTGCCTGGGCTGGGAAAATTCCCACAGAGTGGCACGGGAGACAATGGAAAATTCTCTTCAACTTTGATTATGACAATTTATTCTTTTGTCCCTTCAATTAGAGTGTATTTCTTTTCATCTTCAAAATTTCTGTTATTCTATTCTATTTTACTTTACCTAATTTTTAAAATTCTATTTTATTTTGCTTTATTTTATTTTGGTTTTAAAAATTTTATTTTATTTTATTTTATTTTATTTTATTTTATTTTATATTTTATTTTACTTTACCTAATTTTATTTTTAAATTTTAAATTTTATTTTATTTCACTTTATTTTATTTTATTTTACTTTATTTTATTTCATTTCTACCCAGGCCCTTTATCCTTCATCACAACTTGGGATTTTACATTTTTTCAACGGTGCTGAGTATATTTTGGGATTAGAAGAAGGGAGCAAAAAGGGGTTAGAGATGTTGTGCAGAGGCACCAGGGGATCATTCTACCTATCTGCCTTATCCAAACCTTTGGATTTAATTTATCCTTCTTGGCAGAGGTTTTGTGCTGACACGACCCACATCTGTGCAAACAGAAATGGGAAACTGTGTGCAGAAAACATTTTGCATGTTTATAGAGTTCCAACAAACCTCATCCCTTCTCCCATTTCCCAGAAACGCTGCACACAAGTAACTCATTTCAATATTTGAACAGCCGTCGCAATTATGCCACTTGTTACCGCATCTGGGAACAAAAAAATTGCAGATGATACCTCCAAAATGTGATGCCATCCTGGGAAAGAGAAACTCAAAGAGGGATCCAGGGACTATTGTGGATAAGTGTCTTCCACTGAGCCCAAAGTGGTTATTGCAACTTCTGCCTGTATGGAAAGGGCTTGAGTCAGGAATTTTCTGCCTGCAGGGCCAGGAAATCAGAACAATTTGTGCAGTTCCTCTGTTGCCATCCCAGGGATCTATGGAAATATGGAAATGGAAATATTGCTGGGGATTTGAAGAGGGACAAAAAAAAAAGGATACAGAGCCCAGAAAACTGCCCCAGTGCTGGGAATAGACACATGAAAGAGAGAGAACACCACGTCAGGGGTTGTTGGGTTGGATATCAGGAAAATGTTCTTTTAGAGGGTGGTTGGGTGCTGGAACAGCTCCCCAGGATGTGGTCATGGCCCTGAGGCTGCCAGAGCTCCAGGAGCGTTTGGACAATGCTCTCAGGGACAGGGTGGGATTGTTGGGGTGTCCTGGGAGACCCCAAGGAATTGGATCAATGATCCAGGTGGGTCTCTTCCAACTCAGGATATTCTGTGATTGCATGATCAAGTCATCCTTGCAGGTCCCTTGTGACAGGTTGGGAACCTGACCCCCACAAACAGGAACAAGCTCCAGTAGCTGGGAGCTGAAGTTTGGAAAGCTCCACTGTGGAATGAAGCAGCTTCACACCCCTCAGTAAAATTAAACATCAGAGTCTTTTTCCACCACCATCTTTTCGAGTCTTTCAGATGGGATAATCCATCATTTTAAAAGAGGGGCTTGATTCCAGTCAGGAGAAGGAATCCTGTGAATCTGTCGAATGCAGTGGCCCATGCTGTTGATTTATGAGCTTCCCTTTCCAACCCCTTCCCTTAGAGCTGTGTTCAGGATAATTCATCTGCACCATCCCTGAAAAAGTTGGAGCCCTGCATTGGAACAGATCCCTGCCTGTGGCAGAGGGTTGGAATGAGGTGATCTTTAAGGTCTTTTCCAAACCATTCCAGGATTGTGTGACTCTAAGACAATCTCCACCCTCAAATCACGCTGCTGGGCCTTCCTGGTTTTCTTGTAGAGTTTATGAAAGAGTTTTTCTTCCTGTTTTACCAGTTTTTGGTTTTAGATCTTTTTCTTGCCCTTTTTTTCTTTGGATAATCAGAAATTTGCTGTCACTAGAGGGTGGCTTCTTTCTCTCAGCCTGGAGAAGAGAATCTTCAGGGCGACATCATTGAGGCCTTGCAGTACCTACAGGGAGCCTACAGGAAAGATGGAGAGGAATATTTACAAGGGCCTGGAGTGACAGAAAAAGAAGAATGACTTCAAACTGAAAGGGAGTAGGTTTAGATGGGATATTGGCAAGGAATTCTTGGCTATGAAGATGCTGAGGCCCTGGCACAGGGTGCCCAGAGAAGCTGTGGCTGCCCCTGGATCCCTGGAAGTGTCCAAGGCCAGGCTGGACGGGGCTTGGAGCAACCTGGGATAGTGGAAGGTGTCCCTGCCCGTGGCAGGGGGTGGAATGAGATGGTTTTTAAGATCCCTTCCAACCCAAATAATTCTGGGTTTCCATGACTCTTATGGACTGGTTGTTTTGATACGTCAGGACAATTGGTCCACGTGTCATACTCATATGTTTGGATTCATCCTGATTGCCAGAGCTGGGAACTGATGAGCAGGAATTTTTGATTCTTCATCTTCCGGGTATGAGAAACGTATTTCTGTTGAAATAATTTGGACAACGCCCACCTAATCAATCTTTTGCCATGTCTGTAGTCTTGGCTTTAGCAGTGGTTGGGCTCAGCCTGTGGCCTACAGAGAACAGGGAAGTGCCTGAAGGACTTCAGGGCTTTAGGATGACTGAAGTTCATTATCTGGGCACACTGATGTGTGGATGAAGTGTAGTAGTTTTGATAACAGGTCAGATAAACTCATCAGCCGAATTTATGATTCTTTCTGGCTCTAAACCAAAATAAAATCATGATGTTATGTCTTTATATCCTCATACAACTGAGTTTCAGCACCGTTCCAGTCTGTGCTTTCAGAAGAAGGCTGGATGTGGCAGATGTGTGATTCACTCTTGGATTTCTGGCAGCTGGGAAGCACCACCTAATTAGCCCAGGCAGGAGGCCGTGCTAATGTGGCTGAATTCCTTCTGGGAATGAGCTCCTGTCTCCATGTGACACCGAGCCATGGAGACACCCGAGTCCTTCACAACTGCCTCAGGCATCTGTGTGGCACAGCAGTGCTTGGTGGAAACACTCCCAAACCTTCATCTAAGCTTGGATCAATAGAATTTCCATGTGGTTCTTCCATAATAATTTGCCAAAAGTAAGAGCATCACTTTCCCCCTGAAAAAAATGGAATTGTTCTCAGAAGAGTTTGCACCCCCCAGCCTTGCACAGGTTGCTTTACCTGGGTATTTTTATGGTTCCTTAATGCTGCACCAGGGGAGGTTGGATACCAGGAGGAATTTCTTCATGGAACGGGCTGTCAAACTTTGGAAGGGGCTGTCCCCTTCCTGTTGGAGTCCCCATCCCTGGAAGTGCCCCAGGAACACTGGAGCTGGACATGGCACTCAGTGCTCTGGGCTGGTGACAAGTGGAGATCGGATTAATCTTGGAAGTCTTGGAGGTCTTTTTCAACCTAAATGATTCTATGATATTGTTGTTCTAATCTCAGTCCAAGAATTTTGCAAAGCTCTTCACGCCTCATTCGTATTTCTTGATTTGAGAAAAATCTGAACCACAAGGTCCCAATGTCAAATTTTTGTTTTGTAAGGTAGGAATGATAGAAAGTGTCTAAGTTGGGATTGTTTCTTTGCCGTGATTTATACCTATTCCCTGTTTTTTAGCTGGCTGTGGGAAATGTAGCTTTATGTAAAGACACTGAAAGTGAGAGTTACCTCTCTGACCTACAATGTTTTTCTCCTTTGAGGTTGAGCTGTGTGCAGACAGTGAGTTTTATTAAGGCAGCCTTGTGGGAATGCAGGACTCAGTCTGCCAATGAGAAGATTTTGACTAAGAAGGTAAATGAGAAAATTTCTTATTCATGAAATTCAGCACAATCTTTGGGTGAATCCAGTGTCTCATACAACAAGTGCTGAACTTAGTACAGCTCTCATTCAAAAATACAAAAGCTGAGTGTGTTTTATCTTTTTCCAGAATTTGAGGTAACACCATTTTACCTCTTCTACCCCCAGCAGAGCTAATGGACTTGTCTCATTGTTCTGATGTCATTAAACATCAAATGTGTACATTCTGTGGCAGATTAAGACCTTTCAGTGTTGCTTTAGTTGGTAGCAAGTTGCTGAAGAGTGCAGGCTGCCATAATTCATCATTGTATGAGTGTATTAACATTCAAAAACTCCTGCTTTCCAAGCAGTTGTCCTTTAGAAGAGACTGACACCTCACTGGGATTCAAACTGTCCCTGGGAAGGAGCTTGACTCTTGTTTAGGGAAGCTCTGGAGTGCAAAGAAGTCAATTGAAAAGCAGGAACCTTTGATCAAATCAAACAGTTGAAAGAGATCCTCCCTGATGAGCATCTCCAAAGTGTGGGGCCCTGACAAAGTCCTCCTGACTGTTAATTTAGGCTCTATTTTATAATTCATTAGAATTGGGAGACTGAAAAAGCAACAAACAACCCCCTGACTTCTGCCAAGTGGCATACGGCTGTCATCTCTGCTCAGCCTCCAGTGCCCTGCTCAGCATTCCTGCTCTCCCAGGAATGAGCTGATCCATAAGAGGATTGCTCTGGATGGCTCTATAATAAGTGCTTGAGATGTTGTTTCTTTGTCATGGATACAGAAAAGAGGGATGAATGGGATATGCCAAAGATATTACAAAAAATCTTTGTAGATAATTTTATTTATTAACGTTTGCGGAGGTGTAGGGCAAAGTCTATATTGCCTGGTTTTTTAATGGGGCCATCCTCAGACCTTTCCAGATTTTTTTAGACTGTAAGCCTGATTGTCCCCTTAAAGTTGTACCCTGGCCATGGTCCTGCTGGCACCTCCTTGCTGCCTGTACAGAGGGACTTGGACTTTCAGCCCATCAGTTTTGTGTCTCTTCTGTCTTGTCACAATTTCTGTAAAGTAATATTTGACTTCCCTGTTAGGGTAAAGGGTGATTTTCTTCTCTCTCTCCGACCTTTCAGCCAGATACAAGCTCTTTGTTTGTGTTGACTCTGGCAATCAGAAAGTTCTCTGCTCAGGCTGAAAATTAACCCTGCATGAATGGAAGTGAAACGTGGTATCCAGCCAGGATTTAAATTGCCAGGAGCAGGAATGCTGGTGGGATCACCCTTCTGGCATCAGCACTGACCTGCAGTGCCTGAGCCAATTCCAAACCCCGCTGTGCTCCTGGTCAGGGAGGAACGTGTCATATTGATCAGATCAAGAAGTTTGGCTGCTCTTTGTGGAGTGTCAGAAACTATTTCTCCAGACCTTTGGAAAAATCAATCTGATACCAGAGAAGAGTGTTTGGCATGGTGCAAATGTGAGTCCTGTAAAGGACTTTAATCTTGGAATTCTCCTGACCTGTGTGTGGGTGAAGTCCTTTATCTGTCAGAGACTTCAGCCAGTTCAAGGTGACTTTAAAGAAAGGCTCCTTCATGCTGTCATGGTCTGTACAAAAGTCAAGCAGACAACAAAACTAATTTCTTTTTAGAGCAGCCTGGTCTAGTGGAAGGTGTCCCTAGTCATGGCAGGAGATGGAACAAGATAATCTTTAAGGTCTTGTTGAACCCAAACCATTCTGTGATTCTGTGAAAACGTGTTTGGGGGAAATGAAAAATCCACTTGCCTCCTTCAGCTCTGTTCTTTTCTGAGCACAGTCCAAACCAGATGCTTGTTAGGGTAGTTCTGCTCCCCACCTTCCTCAGAAGTACCCAATCATTCCCAGCCTGCAGGAAACAATTTGGGTACAGCTACAGTTCCTTGTGGTGAGTGCCTGTCGTCCACAAATCCCATCATTTTTCATTCCTTCTGTCTTTCTGTTTGGATTTTTGAGTTAGTAGCAGAGAGGAAGCCAGGACTCCACAGTTTTGGTGGCTCTCTGAGCACAGGGTGAAGGACAAACCTGTGGCCATGGCTGCTCAGGGGCTTCTGGAATTTTCTCTCCAGCCTTGTTGATCCTTAGTGACTACCCAGAGAACCAAAGTCATTGTAAGGCATCTCATTCCCCCTTTCCTGTCAGGGACAAGTCCTTATCTTGCCTGTGTTTGTGCAGGAAATGTAAGCAGGGCTGATGTTTTTCCAGCAGTTGAGGACCATCTGTCCTACAACAAACTCATCACCTGCCAGGCTTGTTCAGAACATCTCTTGGTCCATATGTCTTGTGTATCCATGATAAAGAAGAAATGTAGGAGCCATTTCTCCTCCCTGTGACCTTCCAAACATGCTGGCATTTAGCCTTGGTGCTGATACAGGAATTCTCCAGATTAATATCTGCTTTTCGTTGTGCTGACCCAGTTTGCTTGCAGAGGGGATATTTATTTCTCCCCAGATTTGAAGGCCTGTACTTTTTTTAGACATTGCATAAGGAATCTATCATCTGCAAATAATTAAAATTAGACACTAGGAATGACATTGTGTTGCTAATGAGCAGATGTGTCTACTTATACCAGTGGAAGAACAGCTGTACACATAAAAAACGCTGCAGCCACCCTAAACCAACATTTGGTATTCTGCTACAGGCCTGGAACTTCATTTGGAGATTAAAGGGAAAAAAATAATCTCTCCCTGTAAAATAAAACCATTTTTATGTTTTGCCTTTACATTTTTGTAACTCCCTTCCTTTTATAATTTGAGTGAGATTTGTGAGCCTCAGATTAAAGCACCTTTGTCATGTATTTCAAATGTTATTAAGAGCCTTGATGGTCTCAGCATTATTACAAGGTGTAACAAAAAACAGTAGAAATACAAAATATATTGTCACCAGGCATATTAAATATATTCAAAATAGAATTACCAGCCCCTCAGGGAGCCATTCTTGGTCCAATACTCCTCAATATTTTCATTAATGACTCAGAGGATACAGTGAAGAGGATGCTAATTAAATCAGTGGTAAAGACATTGCTGGGAGGTTCTTGAAGGAAGCGAATAAAGCACAGCTCTGTGTTGATAAATTAACAAAAGCCATGGAAATCGACGTGCCAGGACACAATAAAGATAAATGTGTGGTGGTTCCTGCAGGACTGGACACTCAAGAGTAGAATTGGGTTGTTTGATAGGAGTCTTTCTGTTGCCTTCTTCTAATTCCTGCTCTTCCCAATGAAATCCCAGTGGTGGGACAGTTGATTGATGCTGACTCATCCCACCAGCAATGAATTTAGTCCCCTGCCCAAAACCACCTCCAAAATACCTGTGCTCTGTGGTTTTTTAAAGTAGTAAGGTCTTTGCCAGAGTTGTACTTGGAGAATGCAGCTTCATCTCCTTCCTGAAATCTTGTGTTTTGTTGTTCCCACTCTTTGTGTTTCTCCAGGAGTAAACAGGCATTAAAAATAAATAGGTGTTATTAGGCTGCTTTGCATCCCCAGGAATTTCAGCTGCCGTGCCCTAATTTGCACGTTAGACTCTTCTTATCCATATAAATTAGAATAGACTTTTCCTGACCTATATTTGCAGTTTAGGAGATGATGTTTTCCCTGCATCTTTCTTAATGAAGGGGATTATTAACCAGAGCAGTGGTTGCCGAGGTGGGCTGAACACTTTGGATTTTGAAGTGAGTGGTGCTGAATCAATTCTGGCTCAAGGGCAAAAGTCCTTCTGGGCTCTGAATTCCTTGTTCAACTGCTTTTAGGTTATTTATTTTACATCTGACAAGGATGTGTGGACCATTTCCCCAGAACTACTGAAAATTAAAACTCTGACACTGTGGGAAACAAGAATACACCTGAGGGAGGTGAGGTTTATACTGGATATAAGGAAGAATGAGATTATATTTTATATATATCACAATATCATGTGGGTCCCTTCCAACTCAGAATATTCAGTGATTCTATGATATAAGAACAAGATTACCTTTAAAGGTCCTTTCCAACCCAAACCATTCCATGATACCGTGGTTCTATCCAAGAAGCCGACAGGAATGTGGTGGGAATAACAACATCTAAATTTTCATGTGTTTGTAGAATTAGGAGAGGGCAACTTTAGGAAGCCTTTTTCTGCAGGATTTTTTGATGGATTGCTCCTAATCCTTAGGCAAGGAAAACAATAGATGAAGTCAAAACAAAGAGATACCAAACACAATTTTCTTCTTAAAATAATAGTGAATTTACTGTACTTGGGTCTGGAAATCTGAGGCACTGAAGCATGACATCATTAATCATAGTTTATGGTGATTATTAGTAGGCTTTTAATCTTTGTTTTCATGTATAATTAGGTACAAGAGGTCAAAGCTGACTCTCTTCTGAACAACAATATTTTCAATGAATGACTGTTTTTCTCTGCCTGCAATTTCCTTGTGCATATTTATAAGAGCACGCTTGTCTGTGTTTTGAGAGAGCAGTGTCCCATGAGCTTATCTGCTGATAAAAGCAAATGACAACACTATTATTTTTATTATCACTAATTATTTCTATTACTATTGCAACAGCACCTGGTGGATCAGAGTGGGTTTGGATTCGTAGTGCTGGCAAATGCCTAAATTGAGGCGAGGCACTAATGAGCAGCAGATAAACGAAGAGAAAGGAGAAGGCACATGGAGAAAACAACAGCAAATCTGTGTGGTTCCATAGCTGAGCCCATGTGGAAAACGGTCTGAATCCCTGCATTTCTTCATTATATTTTTCCCCATCATCTGTTGTTGTCCAGTTTTTGGTAAGATCACAGCAAAGTTAATCCGTGAAGGAAATCAGCAATGAGGGCCCAGTTCTGATGCCCAAACAGAAGTGCCTTTGCCATGTCAGATGCTTTTGGGCATTATTCCTGTTTTCCAGCAGTTAGAAAATGTGGAGCTCATTTCTGCCCTCTGTCATGTCCTCCAGTCTATCCCACACATCTCTGCTGCATGCATTTTATTTGGGATTGAAGGCTATCAAGATCTCCAGGCAGGCTTGCCTCACCAGCACAGCCAGGAGGGATAAAGGCTGAGCTAAATCCACTTAAATTTAGATGTTTCCATGGGCGTGGAGAGGCTCAGCTCCCATGGGTGTGGGAAAGAATTGGTCAACACAGTTGACTCAAATGAGGCATCAAAGTTTGGTCAGTTTTGGTTGCCTAAACCAAAGCTCAGTTCCAGCTTCACCAATAAATATTGATAAAAATTTCATTATTTTCCAATGTTCATAGAATCATGGAATTGTCTGAGTTGGAAGGGACCTTAAAAACTATCTCATCCCACCCCCTGCCATGGGCAGGGACACCTCCCACTATCNCAGGCTGAGCTTCATCCAGCCCCCAGACAGATTTTTAAGAGAAAGTGCTTCTGAAAAAGCCTAATGCCTATTTATGGGAGAAAATATCTAAAATCCTGCCTAAACCAAATCATTTAACTTTTCATTAAAGTGAAGTCAAGTTTGATTAAAGTAAAAGTCCCCTACAATAAGTTTAGTGCCATTAAGGATGATTTATGTGCATAATTCACTGTTCTAGTCATCTGTTCTGTGCACTACTGGTAAATATGAATTCTCCATTAATAATTAGAAATGGATTAACACTTTTTCCAATCAGTGACACTTGAGTTAATACTTGAGCTTTGTTACACTCATCCAAAACAAACATGTGAGGGGTTATTTTCTGGGCTCAGGTTGATGAGGCACTTCTTTCAAAGGTCAAAGAGCATTCAAAAATGCATTTATACATTGCTATATCTGAAGGAATTAATAAATAATGAATATACAGGGAACTTTTCTTCTAAACCAAGTCTTCCTTGAGAATTTCTAGTTTTTAAAAATCTGTATAAAATATTTGAAGTGTTAGAGGAGCAGTATTGCTTCTGGTATGTGAATCACGGAATGGTTTGGGTTGGAAAAGACCCCAAGGATCTTTTTGTGCCAAAAGAAGACCAAAACCAGAGTTTCCTCTGTGATACTAAAATCTGTGTATATTGAAAACTTTCTAAACCTTGTTGACAGTGTAAAACTTTTCTTTATTGTGTACAAGCTCATTAATTCTTTCAAACCTCCTGAAGAAACTCTTTTCTATTTAATTTATACTTCCTGCACCACAGCACCTTGAAAAATCATCCAGAACTCTCAATGCACAGCACTGTAAAAAAATTCTTTCCTATTAACATTTTTCTCCTTTAATCATGTGCCATAAAGAGTTTTACTTTCCCCTGGCAACTTTTAAGCTGTATGGATGTAATCATTAGAGTGAGTGATGACATCAAGCCAGGGTGACATGGTGCAATTGATTTTTACTAAATAATGATATGATGAGCTGGAAGAAGGAGTTTTATTAGTCTTAACTCAGCAAGGATTGATTGGGGAGAAGAAAATGACCAATCCGTATCTCAGGTTGCTGCAGGTAGAAGAAAATAAGTGACAGCTGCAGAAAAGTCCATAAATCATGGGAAAAATTATGATAAAAATAAGAGCTATGAACTGCCCTTTAAAATTTCACTGGATGGCAGAGAAGAGTCGAAAAGACCTCAGCCATTTATCTCCATTATGCCTGGGATCCTCCGAGAATAGCAAAGTTGACGGATGATGCCATTACCTTTTTTTTATTATTTTTAAATGGAGGGAAGATAAGGAGTGGTGTATGAGTGTTACTTTCAAGTCATTAGAGGGCTGAGTCTTTGGAAGTATTCCTTGATTTAGCCAATAAAATAAAGTGTGTTTTGCTTTAGCTTTCTGTAGGCAATGTATTAAACATTGGCTTTTTGGAAACAAATCTTCTTGTTTGCAGTTTCTGAAGAAAAAAAAATACTAGGAATTCTGTTTTTTTTTATTTATCAGAGAATCACAGAATGGTTTGGGTTGGAAGGGAACCAAAAGATCATCTCACTCCATCCACCCCCTGCCCTTGGGCAGAGACACCTCCCACTCTCCCAGGTTGCTCCAAGTCTTGTCCAACCTGGCCTTGGACACTTCCAGGGATGGGGATTCCATATTCCAGTCCATATTCCGGTCATTCAGACCAAAGGAGAGCCAGCATTTATTGCTTTGATGCCAAGGAATGTGAGGAAGACCAAAACTAAGTCATTCCTACCCAAGTGCATCAGAAGATACCAAAGTGTTGGTAAGAAAGGGGTTTTTAGAGCCATCTCTTTGCCTGTTATCTACACTTTGGCAAACAGCAG
This sequence comes from Leptocoma aspasia, assembly GCA_013399835.1. Classification (NCBI taxonomy): domain Eukaryota; kingdom Metazoa; phylum Chordata; class Aves; order Passeriformes; family Nectariniidae; genus Leptocoma; species Leptocoma aspasia. The sequence continues at coordinate 748,903 of VXAX01002808.1, forward strand.
CTTTCCCAGTGGCAGTGTGCTTGCATTCCATGGCAGTCTCAACCTGGGAATTGTTCCTTTGACAGGATCTGGGAGCCCATCACAGCCCCCTCTTCTCTCCAGCCACCATCCTCTCACCACAAATTTCCATTTCGTGTAAAGCAGAGCTCAGCTCTTGAGGGGTTTTTGTGGTTGGTTGGTGCCCTGGGCTCTGCTGGCACAGTGAGGACATTTTATGTTCTCCAGAGTGGTCAGGGCTGAGCTCCACTGAGGTGCTTTGGTCAGCCAGAGGGAAATTCCTGGATATAGTCCATGCCCAACATCTGAACACATTTGGAGCTCCAGATGCCCACATCTACCCTGGTTCTCCAGAGACAAGAGCTTACAACGACAGCCCAGTGCTTGCACAGGATCTGGGCTGTTGGATTTTGGACTTTTTTATACTTTGGCACCACACAACCATATCCAAACCCCAGGTATTTTTGTCTTTTGCCGGAGAGGTGCAAACTCTCTGCTTTTCTCTCTGTTCTAAAATCAGCCTCTCTATCAAAGCACCTCTTTGACAAGAGGTTTTCTGGCTGTTCCCAGCACATCAGCTGATTTTCTTTGTTCCAGGCCTCACCAGTGAGTGCCAGGCTGTTACCTCGGAGGTCTGTCTGTTCCTGTTCTGCTGGATGTGTTCCTGATCACCTGGTCAGGGACACAGGATTTGCCTTTTCCAGTCTCTGTCTTGCCCCACTGATATTATTAAAGTAGATCTGGATGAGAACAATTCTTTCATGGAAAGGGTTGTCCAGCCCTGGCACAGCTGCCCAGGGCAGTGGTGGATTCCCCACACCTGGATGGATTTAAAAGCCCCATGGATGTGGCACTTGGGGACATGGGTCAGTGGTGGCCTTGGCAGTGCTGGGGGATGGTCTCAGAGGCCTTTTCCACCCTCAGTGATTCTCTGATTCCTCAGGGTTCATAAATTTTCTTACCAACTTTAAGAAGGAACCTGTTTGTCATCTCTGTCCAGAATGAAAGGGAGGTTCAGGTCCTACTGACAGATTTCCCTCTTATCCTTGAGGAAAAGATTGATCTCCTGGAGCTACCCTAAAAACTGTCTCTAAACTGGCAGGTTTTGCACATGGCAAGGGGTGCGACTGGGTGATCTTTAGGGCCCCTTCCAACCCAAACTGTTTTATGATGCTATGATTCTATGAAAATGTATTTCCTTAAAGTGAAGCCCTCAAGAATGGAATGTGGCTTTAGATGCATTGTTCAAGAGATAAAGGCTCTTTGTTGCTTGGATGTTGTCTTATTTCCCACCTGGATTTTGGATACTTTGGCTTTCAATTGCACTTCCAAGTTAAACAACTTTGGCAAGACTCAAGAGCCTCATTTCCCTGTTTTTTTTTTTTCCTCTAGAAATGTATTTTTAATTTAGAGTCAGTTCTCCTCTTAAACTTCTCTTCAATAAATTAATTAAGCTGACTGGCTCCTTGATATTATGTCATGGTGGCACACGCAGATATTAAATAATCTGATTTTTTCACTCAGAGCACTGTGCACGTGAGCTCATACCAAACTTACACTCCTAAATTCGTGCTGGAAACCAGCACCTTCTGTAGTGATCCTCCGTTTAGAGAGATTTTTGTAATCTCCTCCCTAGCTGGTTGTTAAACAGTTTGTTAAGCAGTAAATAGATTTGTAGAATGTTAATGCTTAAGCTCAGACATCAATCAGCATTAACATATTCTGGCAAAACTAAAGCTTTTCTGGCCTGTCCTCATTTTATCCCAAACTGGCTTTACCAGAGCTCCCTGCCACCCTGGAAGAACTTCCAAAGGAATGAGCAAAATATCCTCTGGTGGCACTTGACACTATTAAGTATTGATGAAGAACATGGTTGTTGTTTTTATTGCAATAATACATTTTAACAGCTAAAAAATAACCCAGATCATCAGAAAACTCCATAAGATGTTTTGGAATCAGATTCTTTCATGTAACTGTTGGTCATTTAATGCAACTGTCGTCCTTATACATATTTTAAAATATTTTTGTGTCTTGTTGTTCATAAATATTTTAGGTAGTTTTTGTTTTTTTATTTTATTTCCCTTTAAATCTTTTTTTTTTGTTGCCCTGGGGAGTCCAAGAGGGATAAATCCATGATTTAATGAGGAATAGTGAGTTGATGGCATCTTTTCCCTCCAGTACCACAGGCTGTTTCTCCACCCTCTGCCCTTTGCCAGGGAATATCAGGACATCCATTTCCTTTTCCATTTCATCTCCACAATCCTGACAGTTGATGGGAATCCTCAGAGGGGTTTCTACAGCCTGGTGGCAATCCTAACACCAGTCCTGGTGATTTCCAATTTGTCTTGGATTGCAGCTTTTTGGGAGCACTCTGCTTAAGAAACCCCAGTTTTTTCACTCCCCCAAGTTCATCCACACCACCAGACAAAGTCAAAATTAACACATTTTATTCCAGCAAAGCATAAAGCTGTGTTCTTGAACACAAAATTGGCAAGAAGGGGGGAAAGGCAGTGAAAACAAAGCTGCCAATGCAGCTGCAAAAGTGCATGTACAGATAATTCTTGATGCTAAAGCTGCTCTGAGGCTGTTGTTTGACTTTAGGGAATGATCCACAGCAAAGCTGGCTGGAGAGAATGGGAATGGGAATGGGAACGGGAATGGGAACGGGAACGGGAATGGGAACGGGAATAGGAACAGGAACGGGAACGGGAATGGGAATGGGAATGGGAATGGGAACGGGAACAGGTACAGGAACAGGAACAGGAACGGGAACGGGAATGGGAATGAGAATAGGAACGGGAATGGGAATGGGAATGGGAACAGGAACAGGAACAGGAACGGGAACGGGAATGGGAATGGGAACAGGAATGGGAATGGAAACGGGAACGTGAACAGGAACGGGAATGGGAATGGGAATGGGAATGGGAATGGGAATGGGAATGGGAATGGGAAGCAGCAGTAGCTTCCCAGGACTGCAGTGCCAAACCAGATCTGGGCTGGTCACCTGAGGGGACAGTTGTCACCTCTCTGCTTTGGCCCAGGGTTTTGTAGCTTTGTAGGGAGAATCCATCCCGTATTTTGCAAATTTGTACATAAGCAACTTTGTACACCAAGTCTTTTGAAGGGGTTGCACATAACAGCAGAAATATCACAAAATCCTGGTGCCAAAATTGCCCATCCAGCCTGGCCTTGAACGTCTCCAAAATTGCCCATCCTACTGGCCTTGAGGGATGGGGAGTCCACAAGCTCTCTGGGCAGCCTGTCCCAAAAATAACTATTTTTCTCCAAAAGTATTTTGTACCTTTCTCCCATTAAGTTGTATTCCCACAGCACAAGAAAGATTATATGCACTTGATAACATCAACATTTTTTGGTAACTGTTTGCACTGTTCAAAATCAGTTTTTTTAGGAGTGCCATGATTACAGTGACTGCAGATTAATTATTTAAGGTTTGACATCTGTATTTGACTATTGTGTGATGGAACAAAACCATAAAACGCTCATATTTCATGACATTTAAAAGGAGATATCAGCACTGAATCCCTTCAAGAGTCTTTAACCAAAGACTTGGACTTCCTAAATCTTCCTGCTGAGTGTGCATGGAAGAAACTCTGCTGATCCAGCTGCATGTAACATCCTGAATTTAGTGGGAGGTGTCCCATGGAAGGGGGTTGGAATGAGATGAGCTTTAAGGTCCATCCCAACCCAACCCACCCTGGGATTCTGTGAAATTCTGGGGGTGTTTTGAGCTTCTCCCAGCACCCAGGGAGGGAGGGAAGCTGATCCCGTGTGTTCTGTCCCCCCAGGGATGCGGCAGGGGAACGACGTGGGCACTCAGTATCGCTCGGCCATCTACACCTTTTCCCAGGAGCAGATGGAAGCTGCCCTGAGATCCAAGGAGGAATATCAGAAGGTAACACTGGGCAGGGGGTGGAATTGCTTCAGCTGTGAGCACAAGGTCAAAGATGTCACCAATTTACACAAAATCCCTCCTTGTGCCAGGCACTCCCCGTGCTGCTGTTGCAGCTCCTCAGCCCAACTCGCATCATAGTTGCTTTGAATTCCAACTTTTAGGAATTTTACTTTGTGTGAGTCATTTTATAACCATGGAGAGAGAAAAATAGTTCCCTGTGCAGAGATATTTTGAGTCTCTTCTACAGATTTATTTAAAGTGGGTTGACCAGAACAGAAATCTGTGATCTTTAAGCTGTTCAAGCTTCTCTGGACCCCAAACCCTGAAGGGTGCACCCAAAATCCCAGAGCCAAGAGTTCCTGAACATTTCTGATCAATAATTCAGCTGGATAACTCAGGATCACTCACCTGATGCTTATGAGATGCTTCTATCAAGCCTTTCCATAAATGTCTTGGATGAGATGTGGCAGCCTGTGACTTACTAAGAGTATTTGTTGTGACACAAGGATTTGTGTGACAGAACATCGACCAATTCCCTTTCTTACACAGACTTTTTCCCTGTTTTCTGGGGAAGATGGATTCTGTCTCTTCCCTGCCACGTTGTTATTTAGGTAAAAGCAGAGGGATTAATATCCTGCAGTGTTGTTGCACTGTGGTGCTCCCCAATGTTCTTGTCAATGCAAAATCCAGATTCTGCAGCAGCAAAATGTTAAATTATTCTAATTTATGTGAAAAAACCCACTCACCTGGGACATCAGAGCAGTAAACTTAAGTAGTACTAAAAGAAAATCATTGCTCATTATATTTAATTCTACAATCACCTCACTGGTGTTACGTTAAAGAACCAGGAGTTTTGGTGTATATTTGATGTTAAAAGTAAAAAACTTTTTTTACATCAGCCAGAAGGTCCCAAAAGGCAGAAGTTTGTTTTTTACCACTGTGGGTGTGACTGGCTGAGCTCCTAGGGCTGGTTCCTACTTGCAGTTGGAATTATTTTGAGGGCAAAAAATGCTCAGAACTGCAGGTAAGTGATTTCCAGATCTGATAACTGTGTGTGTAAATGAAGTGCTCAATGACTTATGTTTTCTTCTGATGGGGATAAGTCAGTCTTGCAGGTGTTTATCTGGTGGTTTTGGAAGATATTTATCATTCAAAACTTCTTTTTACTCACTATTTACCTTAGATCCACTGCTTTTCCAAATTCCTTTTATTCCTTTCTTTTAGCATCTGCTGACCAACATCACCCTACAAATCCTACAGCTTTAATTTGCTTTCCCAACTCTATTATCCTCTGCTGTTATTTGTCATTAAATAAATACTGACATGAGAGCAAAATTGCCATGTGTGAGATTGCAATATGATATTACAGAAATTTCCATCATCAAATAGATTTCCTTAATGGCACCATTTAAAATTTACCTACTTTGAAAAGTGTGTGTAATTAGTACATTTATATAATTAGGCACAACTGTAAGTGAGCACATGTAGAGTTTGTTTTTGCACTGAAGTGGGGAAGGAAGGGACGGTGTTGCCAGCTAAGGAAACCCAGCAAATATGCACTGAAATTCCTTAGGGATGTGTGTTTCCCATGTATTATTAACAACAAAATCTCCAGTATTATCTACTGGGGTATTGCAGGAGCAGTGGAATGGTTGTGTGGGAAACACACTGAGCAAACAATTTGTTCAGGAATCCCTTTTCATATTAAATGCTGTGCATTCCATTATTTTAATGTAAATGTAATACAGCCACTTTCCTTATTATTGCAGCAATTTAAAATAAATATCAAGCTTTTCTGGCAGTGACACATGCCAGATAATCATGGATAAAAATGTGGGAATGGCACAATTTTTCCCGTGATAAGCAGTGGTGCCTGCCGCAAGGGAGGAAGGACTAACAAATATTGCAATAACTGCAGTGTGCATGGGTGACACCAGCGTTTTTTGGCGCTGCAAAGGAAGGAAAATAAAATGAAAATGTCATTTGTTTTTTTGTTCACTGAATAATTGTGCATGTGCTCTTACATGTGGTTTGAGCTGAGGGCCTGAAAGAGCCCTAAAAATGGCCTTCAACCAGGAAATTATGGGTTTGCTAGATGAGGTTTGGGTATTTTCCCAAGTGGCTCCTGGTGTCCAGGGAAGGGAACGGAGCTGGGGAAGGGGCTGGAGCACCAGGAGAGGCTGAGGGAGCTGGGAAAGGGGCTCAGCCTGGAGAAAAGGAGGCTCAGGGGGGACCTTGTGGCTCTGCACAACTCCCTGACAGGAGGGGACAGCCAGGGGGGGTCGGGCTCTGCTCCCAGGGAACAGGGACAGGATGAACTGTGCCAAGTTGTGGCCTAGACTTGATATTAGAGAAAAATTCTTCACAGAAAGGGTGAGCAAACATTGGAATGGATTTCCCAGGTCAGTGGTGGAGTCCCCACTCCTGGAGGGATTTAAAAGCTGTGTGGATGTGGCAGCTGGGGACATGGATCAGTGGTGGCCTTGGCAGTGCTGGGGGATGCTTGGATTCGATGATTTCAGAGTGCTTTTCCAACCTCAGTGATGCTGGGATTCAATTTTAAGTGACAATAATCAGATTTGTTACGAGGCTGTGAGCGAGACCCTTGGTGTGCCCCGAGCCCAGGTGTCCTGCAGGGTCACTTCTGTTTTAAGTTGTGGGACTTGTTGCTGATTCCTGCAGCTGCTTTGAGAGCTGAGAAGTGGCAGTAGAGCACTGAATTCACACCGAGATGTGGGGCTGGAGCTGCTGAGGGAGCTGAGTGCAGGAGTCAGAGTCAGCTCCTGGTGACAGAGACTGTAATACAACAGTGCTGCTGCTAAACAGTGACACAATGCAAGTGTAATCAGAAAAACTTCAAATGAGGGCCAGGCCTTGGTGAAATCACTGTGAAGGAGCAGTTTTGCCTGAAGCTGAGGTTTTTTAATACAGGTGGACCTGAGGTTACTGAATTTTCAAGACAGTTGCTCAGCTGTGTTTGGTTTTCAAATTAATTATCAAGGCAGCTGTAATCCAGAGAGTGAAATCAGGGTGGGAAGAAGTTTGTATTCTTTTTTTTTTCAGAATCAGACCTTGCAGTTGTTTTGTCAAGCACTAGCAGTGGGTTTTAAGGCTCCAAGAGTACACTGAGTGCCTCCCCTTCATGGAATCACGGAATGGTTT
>VXAX01002809.1:0-73128 GCA_013399835.1 Leptocoma aspasia
TGACATTGGCCTTCTTGGGCACCCGGGCACATTCCTGGCTTATGTTCAGCTGCTGTCAGTCAGTACCCCCAGATCCCTTTCTGCCTGGCCACTGTCCAGCACCAATGTCCAAAGCCCAATGTTCTTTTGCCCTGTTTATTTGTTAGTTCAGTTTGAATAATTGAAACTAATAAGAAATACATAAATTTCTTCGGTACTCAGTAATTACATCTTCAGACAACACGTTCATAAGTACCAGTCCTTTGAAGTAGCACTCTGCCTATCTATCGAATCAATAATTCCCACACTAAATACTTCCCAGGTACTTCCCATTCAGACCTCTATTGTACATAAAATGAGTATAAGTACAAGCAGCCCTGTAGCACTGTTTTCCAATGGTTTTGTAACTTGAGAAGATAAGCAGTGTTTTATAGCTTCTCATGGCTATCTGCCACTTCTTGTTTGTTTTCTTCTCTTTTTCTTGCTGTGCCTGGCATCTCTTTCTCATCCTCATCTGTTTATTTAGTGATACAGTGCAGCTGCAGCAGGGAGTGCATTAGTAAATTGAACTGGGCCCATGTGCCTCTGGCCCAAGTGCCTGGGGCTGTTTCTGTACTGAGCTCCTGCTGTAGGGAATGTACAACAGGGACATTGAAGTTACTTAAAGGCAGGGCATACTTGCTTGAACTCCCCAACCTGCCCCAGTATTGCCAGGGTTAACTGCTGCCTTACCTACCTGGAAAGGTGCATAAAGTTTAATATTTCTATGCTTTCAAAGTTTGGGGTTTTTTTTCTGGTTTTATCTTCAGGCATTAAACCTTCTATTAAATATGATTTCAAAGCAAATTAAGTACTTTTGTTCTCAAATGTACAATATCTACAAGTTTTAGTCAAATACAGAATCACCAATGAATGTTTTTAAATACATTTTTAAGCCAAACTGTTTAAAATTATATTCTTCTTCATTTAAATATCAAAATCTAAAAGGCTGTTTTCTGTTCTGCTGGTTATTGCTTGATTTTTTTGTGGTTTGGTTTTGATGGCATCTCTAACATGCAAAGCAAATACAAAGAGCAAATTTGTACTGCGGCTTTGGTTGTTTGTGGTGTCTTCTGTAATAAAATAAGATAATTGCTCTGAACTAGTTTTGGCAGATAAAAGAGTTGTTTACAATGTTTTGTCTCTTGCTTTAATTGTGCTGAGGAGACATGGCTATTAGAAACATATTTTTATTTCCGTTTGTTTTTTATGACTACCAGTTTAGGATTTGCCTAGTTATCTACAAAATAATTTTCTTTGACAAAGAACTATTTCTGAAGATAGTAAATTTTTATATGTATTAATGATACTGCAATTTACAGTTCCTTTCACAACAAAAGGGGAATTTTTCTCAAGTAAGTTGTGAGATGCTAGCAGTAGGAGCCAGGTAGCAAGCAGCTGCATTTGCATGTAAGATTTTTAATTCATAGAAATTATTTTATAGTAATAGTTCATAAAAGTATTGTTAACAGTAATTTCCTGAGGATGTTTTCTAAGAGCAGTACTGAGTACTTACTGATACTCTTTGCTGTTTCAATGATACTGGAAATTACTCAAGCCACAATGAATCTAGTTAAAAGATCTAAGAGCTGTTAGTTATAAATCAGCAGTACTATATAATGTACTTTACTGAGTCAGAGATGGAAGACACAGATTTCCTTTGAAATCCCTTGTTGTTATGGGTACAGTGCCTTTGATAGTGATATTTCTTTTTTTAACATCAACCTTCAAGGAGGGCAGTAGACTACTGATGAAGTTTTTTTCAGACCTGTTAAAAGACTGATTTAAAAAAATTCAAATTATTTACTCACAGTTTATGTGAGTAAATAATTTGAAATTTATTAGATGCATCATGAAAGAAACAGTGAAAATTGCTTATTGGCTTTTTTTGTCTGTCCAGTTCATGTCAGACTATCAAAATGCAAATAGAATAATAAGATAGGATTGGTTTTTTCAGCATTACATTTCAGTATCACAAAATTTTTAAATCTGCACATACACTGTTATGTCACTAAGAACATCATTATGGACACAGTCAAGCACGTACAGAACTTGGACTTCCAAGAGCACATAGATATCTGACAATATAATGGGAGACTTCTTGACTGTAAAACCAATATGTACTGTAGAAACACATACACTGTGTGAGATTCTTCATTTCAAAACAGTGTTTCATAAACAGAAGGATAAGTTGCCAAGTCCCTTCTCCTTCAAAAAGAAAAGTAATCTCAGAACTTTTGCAGTTCGTCAGAGTCTCAAGAAGAACTAAAACTCAATAGCTACTAAGAAAAAAATTCAGAAAAAGAGAGACATAACTTGAGTGCATTTTAGTCTGGTTCATTGCTAATCTTTCACTCATGAGTACAAAACCATATGAGTGAGAAATTTACCAGAATAAAGACTTAAGACGGGGACATAAAAGAGCTGGAATACTAAGGAATGCTATTAGCACAAGATTGATAAACATGACTGATCTTCTACACTAAAACTCTTATGTAAACTTGATTAATCATTGTCATGAATGTTAGTTTGTACATACTTTTAAAATAGTAAATTAATTTGTGCAAAAAATGTAACATTTGTGTATTCTTTGAAGAACAATTTTACTCCAAATACATGTTCTTCAATTGGTTTTAGAGCCATCTGTTACAAACAATTTAACACAACGTTAAAAAAATGTATGCTCAGAGTTGCAGATTAAATGGTGTTCAACAAAGAAACTGTTTGTTCCCTCCATTGCTTTATTGAAGAAATAATGAATGATGCGTATAAAAATCTGAAAAATATGGGTAATGGAAATATATGTTTATTATTATGAAGGATCCATAAATGTTAATCCAAGTTATGTATTGCTATGTGTTTTACTTCATTATAGTCACATACTTGGAATAAATGTGGACCTGGAACAAAAGTTATGCTTGTCCTCATGCAAACTTTGTGTCTCAAGCAGAAAAATAGATCATTTCTTTAAAAGTAAGAATAACAATCAGGAAAATATAAGCTAGTTTTCTCACACTGGTAAAGCTGGAAGATAAACTTGAATTGTTTAATTATGTTTTTTAAATATGAATTAAGTTTAACAAATCAATTTTTTACTCTCTACTCTTGAAAGTTAAAGAACATTAATATTTTAGGTCTATTTTCATTCTACTATATAGGATAGCACATCTATTATTTTATTGCCTAGATTTCCAGTAACAGGGATAATTAGAAAGAGGTACATCTTTGAAAACCAGCTGGTTTTGATATATAAACTTTATCTCAAGAAACCTTTTTATTGGCTATAAGCCTGTCTTGATGGTTTATATCATTGTATCCAAATGTTTATTAAAAAACTAAGTCATTAGGTCGCCAAATTAATTCACTCTCTAGAAGTTAAATTGGGGGCAAAGATAGAGATTTTAGGAGATGATGAGTAGTGTCTCACTCAAGTGTTACACTGAAATGTGTGTGCTTAATTCCTTGAGGACATATTTATCATAGCAGTTTAAATATACAGGTCATCTTTAAAACTCTTGCCAGGACTTCAAACTGAACTCAACAGAATCAAACAACTCAAAATAGAAGAGATGGAAAATGCTGAAAACTGTTATAATATGTAAGAGTTTGGCCCCAATGGGCTGAATGAATGAAGTTCAATAAGAGAGAGAAGATAATCAGTGTTTACACAGGAGAAAAGCCACTTCTTTCCCGTGTTGCCATAATTCTGTGAAAAATCTATCAAGTCTATATACCAAAATTCATCTCAAGACAGTTCATATAGACTTAAACATACTCCATGTGAGGTTTTCAAATAAGTATAAATTTTAATTTCATGCAAGAAACTGATTCTATCAGCTTCTAAATCCCTCTGGAGTAAAACAACCCTTCCTTAATAAATGAATGAGAAATTCCCTCTTTTCTCCACTGAAATAGGTTACATTTAAACGAGCACTTTTAGCCTACATGTTTTCTTCCATCTGGGCGAAACAAAATTGACACTCCTCACTCCTGTTCTGCCTGCCCTTAAGGCAAAATAAAAAGGAAAAATGTCGAACCCTGATCTTCCTAAATGTGAGAAGTAAAAAAAAAATTATGGAAGTTCCATCTGCTTCCTAAACAAAACCCAAAGTCTCTCTCAGTTGCAAGTAACCTCTAAAAATAATAGTGTTTAATTTGCATATATACACAAGCATTCACAGAGTCTTATCAAAGAAATCTGGACAATAACATTAATTCATTTTCACCTCCTATTTTAGCTAGATATATCCTTCACCACTTTATTATGTCTTCAATTTTGAAAGGAACTGACATCACACATAGTCATTCCTTCAGACTAGATCTTTTCTGAAAGGAATAGAAACATTTTAAATTTTTGTGAGTTTCAGTCAGTTACAGTTCAAACCTATAAGGAAAAAAAAACCAAGAATAAAAAATACAAATGAAGTTGCTTAGTCATGTAATTCATTGATCCTACTGCTTCACTTTACCAGTCTAATAAGTCATTAAAATAAACCCCAAGCTCCAAATTGTGTTTGACAAGAGGGACAGATTNGAATAGTCTGGTATTAGCAAAGTAGACCATGTTCGGAAAGATGTCAAGCTTGTTTTAAGAAATACAGCCTTTCAAATTGCAAGAAGGACTTCTTTTGACCTTTGCAAAACCCATGAAGAGCAAATCTCCAGCTGCCACATAATGAACAAAACAAGATCACAATGATAAACTGACATTAGCAGCTGCATTGCGTGTATGAATAAACAACTATTTAATAAAACAAATCCCTTTATTGTTATAAATGACAGAACACGTATTTCATGCTGATATGACCTGGTGAAAAAAGTGTATTATTACCATTTGTTTCAGCCATATGTTCTCATTCACGGTATTGCTTACAGAACTAAAAAATATTTATCTTACGGATTAGAATGCTGGTTTATAGAAGATTCCACAGTTTTACATGGTGCTAATGAAGGGAATTCATAACACCAAATATGAGAGCCTCTTTACTAAAACTTTACTCAACCCTAGAACTAAATTATTTTTAAAGTACTATTTACCTAAAATTTTCTGATCACAGTAATACATTTCTCACTTTAGAAAAGGGGTCAGAGAGAGAGAGTAAAAGGGCGACACACAAAGAAAGAAAAGAATAAAAGAAAAGGAATTGGGTGTATTCTTTCTCTCTCACATAGCTTTTTACTGTTTTCGTTTTTCCTAGCCTCACAATTAACCAGTGTTTTGGGGAATAGCAGAGCCCTGTTCTTAAGCCTACAAGGTCATATAAGAAATGGCAGCTGATTTCTATCCTTTTCTAGGAACTGACCACTCACTTCACAGGGATTTTAAGGTTATTACTAAATTACAGTCAGCTGAAGAGCTGAAAGGAAATAGCAACTTTGCAAGACTTTGGATAGGTGAAGAAGTTCATTGTTCTCTTCCAAAATATTTTTATTATTAGCTATAAGGAGAGAAAGAAATTTATCAAGAGGAATTCTGCTGGAAAGAAAAAAAAGGGAAAAATTAGCCAACAAATGCAACAAACTTAAAACTAACTACCCATAAGACTGAAAATTTTCATTCTACTGAACATTCAAGAATCATCCTAGGATGTGACAAATAAGACAAGTCCTACAGTAATTTAGCATTCAGCATTTAAATTCAACCAATTGTTCTAAAGTTGACAAAAAAACCTTCATCCCTTCCTTCCCTCTCCCCAAAGAAAGGATACAGAAACAAAATTAAGCCTTACATTTTCCAGTTTATTGCCACTACCAAAACTCAATTGGCAAATATCACGTGCATAGTCTGTAAATCCTAGAGTTCAAAGAGCTTCTCTGATCTGATAGAAATTCATAAAGAAACTGTGCACAAATTAAAAGAGAGAATAAGAAGAAAGAAAACAAATACAACCACATATATTAGAAATAATTCCTTTGAAATCTGAAGTCCATACCAAGGACTCATACCAAGGCATTTCCAAATTATCAAAGATGGCCTTGATGTTCTAGAGTGTACTCTACATTTTTCTGCAGATTTACTGTCAATATACCCTTTGAAGTTCTGAAGTTCTGCACCTTCAGCTGCAATAGTGAAGGAATTAGGAGATTGATAGGAAAAACTTCCTCTAAAGCCTGTGATTTTAGTGAAAGTATATATAGAGTGAAGCACCATATGGAGTACAGCTATTATGCAAACTCTGAGCCTGAAGGAACTCCAATTGTTTTCCCAGTCTATATCAAATCAATGCTTATGATGATATTAAAAGGATTTATTAAATATTATAAATTAAATTGAATAAAATTGCAGTTATTAAAATTATCAGCTTTCTCAGTTCATTATATAAAATGTCATTATGATGACTTGTTGTTCACCTAGTTTCTACCAGTTCACTTCTACCAGTTTTAAAATGCTGAACTGATAATACTGATGCAAATAATATCATTTACACCCCTCTCTGATTTCAGTCCTTCATCCTTTCATGGAACAGCCATCAACTGGATTAAATATCCATGTGCAATGTGAATATATTTTTTTAGTGCTATAATATATTTAGAATCTAAGATTATAAAAACATTCACGAAAAAGGTTTAAAAATATGAACTAAAATAAATAATATTTTGCTATCAGCTAATGCAGAGTTTTGAAAAATTGCTCTTAAATTACTATTTTCTTATTATACCCTACAGAGTTTCAAACTTTGGAGTGAATTCTAGGAGGCTGGGGAAAAGACATAGATGGGTAGTGGTAAAATGGAGGTTAGAAATTTATATTCTGAGTTGAAATTTTCATTGAATCACAGGTACTCAGTAGTTAGGATTTTAGGAAACATGAACAAACAAATGCTGCAATGTAAGGATCCATGTGAGCTGGTAGCTCTGCTGGGTCAACAAGGTTTGTTTCTAATCTGTTGCAGATAGAGGGCTTTCTCTATTTGTCTTAAATCCTATCCTGAAGGCTGTGGCCACCATGTGAAGTGTCAGGAACACCTATCACCTCTTTCTGCTATGTCAAACCCCCTCCTTAGGGCCCTACTCAGAAATAAGCCAGCTGAGAAAGTGCTCAGCAGTACTGAAGAATGAAATAAAAATAAAAATTATATCACAAAAGGAGACCAGTGGAAAACCAATAAAAATCATTAACAAACTCAACACCTACAAAGCTCAGCTGTAAGACTAGCCCTGTCTGTCTTAAATAGTAATTAAATTTTAATTACTATTTAACAATAATTTTTGGAGTGAATTTCTTCTTCAAAGAAATACATACTAGACCATTTTAGTGATTTAATACTTATGACTGTTTGCACACTTGCATGTAGAAGAATGGATAGGATGAAGGGTGTCTTTTTTTAAATTACTTAAAGAATCAGCTGCCAGCTAAAGTGTCAAAAAACGCTCAGCATTGTGCCATATGCCATATACTCTATATGCACCATATATGACCATCCATTATACAGGAAATATTAACATCATGCAAAAGTTATAAAATAAATGCATGACATATAAAATTAGATCCTTATATACATTACATGTACTTTCTTGCAATGACTGTACCAAACCTAAAAAGTAAGCAAGTTTTCAGCAATTACATCATAATTTATTTTTTCTTCAAATGTGGATGTTATAAACATAAAGATGGGCTAGCAGGAAGGAAAGAAGGGAGGAACACAGAAAGCAATTTGACCAAAATCCCTAAATGCAAAATATCACCCATTAGGAGGCTGTGACATGCTAAGAGCTTTGTCCTGCAAAAACAGTACTAACTCTACATCAATAAAACTGTCTGCATGAATACTCACAGCTGGGTGATAAAAAGGGAAGACAAGAAGAGCTGGAGAGCAGCTCAGTCTTTCTTCAGTTGTTTATGAACCTCATGCAACAGCTGGGGGCCATGGATCCGGTACGTGCGGTACCGGTGCGGGATGTCAGGCCGCTCTCCGTGCGGGGAGCGCTGCACCCCGAACGGCTGGCTCTGCTGTCAATCTCATGTGCTTCATTGACCCCATTTCTGTGTCTCCTTCCCACAGAGCTCAGTATATGGGGGACAGAAGATATGATCACAATGCTTGTACAAGGTGGTTAATAAATGAATGTGTAGCTGTTAAACCACGGCTAGTTTTTCACATGTGGTATTCTGGGAGTCTTTCACAATGTGACAGGCATCACATCATCACTGCTTTTCTCCAGGTTTTTCCAGAAAAGCAAAACAACGAATCAAATAATTTTGGAAGAATCTTAGCAAGGACAGCACTAAGTAGAAGGAAACTAAAAGCTTCCCCTAAGAATCTTTGCAAGCACTGAATGTGTTTAAGCAATATTAATTCAAGATTGTTTTCTTCACTAAATAGAAAATAACGTCACTTCACTTAGTACCAGAGAACTTTCTGATAGCTTTATACATTATTTGTCCTCTACCAGTGTGCACAGATGGCCCTCATATGAAAGTACTCAGTATATTTCTTCACTCAGTACGCAACATATGTACACCTTTACAGATATTTAGGTGTACTCTGTCTAACCAGGAGACAGAAAACTCGTCGCACTACACCAATCACAAGACAAGGGCTTTACCTTTTGGGTTCAACCATGAGGAATACTGCAAAAAAGAACCAGGAAGAGTTAAACAGAGAGATAATAGTGTACCACTTACAGAAGCAGAGGAATATGATCAGTTGGAAAAACTGTGCATACATGTACAACTATGCACATTGGACAGGAGGGTCAAATCTAGACACAGCAAGTCAAGAACCAAAACTTACAGGAGGTTCTCTCTGTGAAGCAAACCTGAGGTTTTCTGGAGTCCCAGTCTGTATCTGTACTGGCCTGGAAGCCCACTTTCAGGCATCAGGTATTCTTTTAGAAATCTAGCCATGTCGGTGCAGGAAATTAGAATCTTCCACTCTCCTCTCTGAGTCTTCACCTCAGGCAGCACACCCTTTCTTAACCAGTGGTAAAGATGTTGATGTGGTACACCTTATCCTTTTTATAATAAATTAAAACAAGTGGATTCAGGGCACAAGCCCTACTTAGTAAGTTTACAGTTGCAGAGCAGATTTCATCTGAAGTGTATTAAACAGTTGTTATGCAAGGAACTTGGGTAGCAGCTTTAAGCAAATGGTACCCTCTAGTATGAATGCAGTGATGAACATACTTTCCTTTTTCACAATAAGAAAATAAGAGAAGGGGGATGTGAACATACTGTTTTGTAATTCCTCCAGGAATAAGAGTGATTTAAAAATCTTTACAGTAAAATTGTTTAAACAACAGCAGGAGTAATTAAAAATAAATATTAAAATTCTGAATTAAATCAAACAACACATACAAGAAAAGAAGAAAACTACAAGAAACCATAATCTCCTTGAGACGTTTCCAGAATTTAAGTGGGCACAAGTTGCAAAAGCAGGCTTCATGATTCTACAGTGACATAAGAAGTAAAGGTTGGAAAGAGAACAGTCTTAATCTAATCATACACAGCTACAGAAACGCTGTGTCCCAGCTGTGATCTCTGGAGAACCATATTAACATAGGGGTGTTGCTAAATGTATGTGTCCCAAATAGTTGCAACCCATGGAGACCAGCTTTAGATAATGAGCAAAAAGAAGGTTAGCAATTGCTGAATACAAGCAGAAAGTAGCAGAGCTGTACATGTATCTATCCCCATACCACCTATAAAACTTGAAGTGCATTGAGCATAACATTTAACTTTGGCTGAACTTGATAAACAACTTGAACAGGGTAAGAAATGCTTTAGTAACCCCTCCTGCTTTCTGTGCTAACCCACTAATAATTCAAACATATTTAGGCAGCTTCAACTGCAAGACATTCCTAGTATATCCTTAACCATTCCGGTGCTAAATACTACGTCTCAGTTCCACAACAGTGTTTATGCACACAAATCCTGCTGGAGTCAGTACTGTACTTCTCTGAGTGTCTAGCTGTCTAGATGCTTGTGTCAGTTTTTGGAAAATATTTTCTTTTTAGAATAGGTTTTTGCACAAAAGCAGAATCAAGTATAATACAGAGGTAAAATCACAAAAAAGTCACTGTAGTTTGCTTTTAGGTTGATGACGCGTTAATATTTATGTATATGTATATATTTATATATATATATATATAAAGAGGCTGTTTCATCTTAGACTTTAGGTCTTCACTCATCTATCTACCATTTTGTCTGATCCTTCACATCTGTATATTTTACCATGAGGACGTTCATTATCTTCTTCTTGAAGAAGAAAGAATAGTTGTGATCTTTACAGTGAATGAGGGGAACATGGAAGGCAGCAGAGCCCTATGCAGAGCTGTGTCTCAGATCTAAAGAGATTTGTGCACTGCTGAAGTGCTTTCCCAGGAGATAGAGCAACAGAGGTATGCCTCTGAATTTTCAATTCAGATTTTTTCATAAATTCCCTATTCATATTATTCTGACCTGCTAACATATGCCTAAGCCCATTCACAAAAGTACTGTTAGTGTCTGGGATGAAATAAAGGACAGTAAAAGAAAAGCATAGGGTAGTTGCTCCTAAGCCACTTTTTCGAGTATTTCTAAATTTTAATACTTCTGGTTCTTTCTCATCAGGCAGATGAGATTAAGCAGCTTTAAGGCACTTTGCTTGGCTTTGTTCTAGAAAGTGGAAAAGGAGGTAAGATCAGATAGTAATTTCACTCAGTGCCAGGTGGCCTCTACACTAGCTGCAAGCAGGAAAAGTGCAGCAAAAATTCATGCCCAAACTCTTTGTCATAGCTGACTAAAGTGAATGGCCTTGATTTTTCCCCCAAAGAAAAACTGCAAAGGCAGTCTTATCTGCCTTCCCATTCAGTAAAGTGGCACCTTTTTCCCCCTAGACCTGAGCTCTCAATGAGGATGTGAAAAATTACTGTAACTTGTAGACACTTCAGAAAATATCCAACAGATCTATCTTGGCCAGAAGTCCAAAATGCATTTTTAGTAAACCGAAAAAACATAAAATTATTTTTAAAACTAGTTACCTTAGAGCTGCATCATTCTTAAAAATTCTAATGAAGTTTGGCCTCACAAAGAGAGGCTTCTTTTACAGTTGCAGCAGTTCCTGGAATACAGATGTACATAAATTCAGTGACACAGTGGAATGACGTTTTAGGTTGGTAGTAGATTTTGTTTCATGGTATCACTGGGAAGAAGGGAAAAGAATTTAGAAAAAAAAATAAGGAACCCATTTTAACCCCATGGCTTGAACCTTTATGCCAGATCTCTCATGCCAGATCAAACTCTCTCACAGCATTAGAAATGTTTGTCTAAGTGTTTTCTTCCCATTATTTCTCATTGTTGCATACTTCTGCACTTGTGTAAGGAGACCTTAGTGACAGTTGAAACACAAAAAGCTGTAAACTGCAATAAGTATGTATGTCAAAGTTTCCAGCGGATAGAAAAGTGCCAACAAGTGAGATAAACTTTAGTGATAAGCAAAAAACCACTTAAAATACAGCAATTCTAAGATACAAAAAAATTATTTTAAAAGTATGTCTTTTAAGAAAACCATGTTAGAAGTTTAAAATACATTACAAAAATGCTTCTGTTTATAACAGATGCTCCTAAGTCATGACTGTTAAAAGAGATTTCTTCAGCATAAACTGAATTTAATGGTTTAATTTGTTTTGATCTAGCTAAAAGACAAGTTAAATCCTTGAGAGGTGCAAATTAGTCTTAGAGAATTATTTATTAAACATTGTAATTTTGTTTTTTTCTCAGAATTCCTTACAGAGCACCACAATATTTCTATATTTCTTAATATCTAAAAGATTTTATCAGTTTTTACCCATGAAAAATGGGTGAAATGGTCCAGTCACATTTAAAAATTTTAAAGTGAAAGGATGCCCTTCCCCAATAACAGCAATTATTTTTCCCCCACTTATTTTATGTGTTATTCTAGATGGGGTATTTTTCTTTTTTTCTGAGTCCAGTTTGCCATAACAGAGCACACTGCAGGATGTAGTATGTTACAGAAAAGTTATGTATTACAAATATCTGACACGGCTTATTTTCTCAGAAAAATCCTTTTAGGGAGGTTCAGTTGCATAATTAGCAATAATTAAGGAATACAAATGGTGTTCACAGTTAACCAAAGCCACATTTCTGCAAGTTTATTTCAATACTTCAAGTTTTTCTTCTACAAAGAAAACTTAGCCAGCTCTAATTACTAAAACATTCAAGCTTGACTGCAGATTGGACAGCTTGTGAGTCATGGTGATGACAGTAACACTGAAACAGAAGGCTGAACCGGTGGTTCAAGGACTGGGCAAGACTGCAGGAAATGCACATTCTGTTCTTTTTCTGCCCCAAACTCCTCAGTGGTCTTTGGCAAGTGATTCTAGCACTTTATACAAGTGACCCCACTGGTAAAATATAATTTAGCTTTTGGAGTCTGACATGCATTGTGATAGAGATGTCACTTTCACAACCAAAATTGAAAAGAGCACCTGGAGTTGTTTTTCAGACCATCTGTAAGGACAAAAGCCACATAATTTCTGGATCCCAATTCAATGATTTGACCCGTGTAAATAAAACTGTGAGCTGCTATAGAGTTCTATTGTCATCTTCTTTTGTTATTTATCTTCAAAGTAGCTACCTACAAGCTTGGGACTCCATTTGTGCTTTTCCAGACCGAGAATCAGGATCATCAATGTACTTTCCTTTTTCTTACAATACAATGTAAATAAACAGCTAAGACATGGACTAAATTACGTTAATTAAGAAAGTAACTTTTGGCAGTGTAACAAGACTATTGCAGAAGACCCGCCAAGAAAACTATCAACAGCAAGACAGAACAAAAAGAATACAATGATAGTGATAAAAATAAGAGAATAGTGGTGAACAACTTCACCTCAGATAGGAGGATAAGGTCAAGTATAGTGCTGGAAGATGAATGCAGAAATAGCAGTGAATTGGATAGAATAACACGGAGAAACCCAGACATTAATTGTCTATGCTCTGTCTCACTGGTTAAACCCAAACTCCGCAGTGGCCATTCTCCAAAAAAGAACTTTTTTCTGAAATGACAGTCATTTTTTGTCTGCATGAAATCTTGATGCAAAGATGGGAAAAATCATGATGTAATAATAAGTTCATTTTACTGAATAAAAGGGCATACACACACACACACAGAGCCTTGTATTTTATACAGGCTTAATTACTGTGTTTGTATCTTATTCCAACATACAGCCCATTTGCTGAAATGAAACACCTAGGGGAAAGACTGCAATTATTTTAATTGCTTAGTTTTTGTTACATCTTTCTGCATCCATATCTCAAGCTGGAGCCCACAGATCAGACTGGAGAGATACTTAAACTCTTAGATAATGTCTCTTATTTTCTGTTATCTTTTAATTCCTAAATTTCTTGGCAAAATCATCAGGATGTTAGCAAGAGAAGTTCTTGTTTGTGTATTGTACTTCTGTTTATGGTGCAAATAGGAGCCTTTAAATGCAGTGAAATAGGACAACAAATAGGATTCTCATCTGCCTAAGCATCAGTCTTGTACAGTCAATTCTTTCAACACATTGCACGATTTGTACATTTCACATTCAAATCTCAATGTTGCTCATTAAATGCTGGGTCTTACAGGAATTGCTGGGTTCAGAATGTCCTTATACTTGGTTTAAAATTCAACTTTCTAGTGTCTCAGTAACAAAAGTATTATAACAAGTGGGATGTGATAATGCCAGAACAGTTTCCTTCCACCCAAGTATTAGAAATCAAATGTTATGTTGTATTTACCTCCATTGTCAGTTTCTGTTCTTTTTCTGCACCTGTACAGTTCTTCCTGGATATAAACATGGATTTAGATTTTGTTGTAAAGGGTTGACAAACAGATACAAGAAATAGCTCAAGAAGTAGAAATACTTCCCTATTAAAATGTGATCCCTCAAAAGTATTGCCAAAAAAAAAAAAAAACCCAAACAAGCAAAGGACAAAAACTGGAAAAATACAGACATCTTTCGAATGAGACCTGAGACAATTTTCTCTAAAGCTGATTTTACCAGTATTTTCTCTTACACTTGCCTAGATTTTAATCAGTATCAGAATAGAGGACTCTGAAATAATATTAACTGTACTACTGACTTGAAATTGTGTTTACTTTTGGAAAGCTAATAATTTTTAAATAGTATGTTTGTATCTAGGAAAAAATAGTGGATTTTCTTGAACTAACTTCTAGGTTCACTCTCAAAATTCACTGGTCATTCTCATTTTTTAGGATTTACCTGAGAGAGGTTACGTAGTACCTCAAAATTAATAGTGAAAGAAAACTTTTCGTTCATCCTCAAAAAGAGTAACTCACAGAGTCCAAAATGTTTTGCTTTATTATTGAAAGATTTATTTATTTCACAGTGCACATAATAACTGTGAAGCCACACAGCTGGAAGCCAGACCAAGTGTATATGTTACACTCCCTACGCTATTACTACCACCCCTGTTAACAATGTGCACTCTTTAACTAAATCCTTCTTGTCAAAGTGATATTTCTTTAGTCTTTGACACAATGTGATGAATGTTCTTCCATCAAAAGAAAAACAAATGCTGAGGGTTTGGGAGATAGTGGCTAGAGGGTAATTTTTCAAAAAGCATTGATCCAAGTTATGTACTTTACAGTTGATCTTTGTTATCATTTTATCTAGTGTTAGAAAAACGTTGAAGTAGTTTGCACCAATAATAGAATAACACAATATATGTTTAAAATAGCCCTGCAGTGTACCCCAGGAAATAAATTGTATACATTTCCCTTTAATTTTCTAATTACATCACTGTAGGCAGGATGAGGATGAGTATACAATTGTTTCAACTAGTTATATAGCAACCAACTACTACTACTTTTAGGTGGAGTAAACAGTAACAAATTCCTATAAAAAACTCAGAGGTTTACGATGAATTTGGATGCCTACCTAGAAAGTAAAAAACCTGTAGAAAGTCAGCCAATAGAATGCACCTCTAGAGTCTGTAAGGACTTCTCACTTCTGGGTGGGGTGCAAGCTACTAGTCTGTTTTTTGGGGAAATTTAGACAAGCCAAGGGTGCAGGCCAAAGAAAAGAGAGGTCCAAGACGACCGCCCCACCTCTGATTTTGAATGCCGTGTTCACTTACTGTCAACATTAAGACGATAACATTTCAATGAGAAATTCTTCTTACTGGGTTACATATTTTGAGGGGTTTTTTTTCCTATTTTCAATTATATAAACATTTATTTATATATTATATAATATATATTCATGTGTTTTATATCTGCCTCTAATATAAATAGAAAATTATGAAATTATGATTTCTTGTTCTTCTTATCCTACTGACTCATCTTCCTCAATGCTATTAAAAACGTAGCAATAAAAAAGAAGATGACTGGAAGTATTTCCAGTTCCTTGATCTTTTTATTTGATTTCAGCTTGCATTATTTGCAGGTTTTATACATGTGTGTTTCAATGCATGCTACTAAATTTTACAGCCTTGTCAGTCAGTGTCAGCCTTTTTTCTCTAAAAGAGTAATTCCTGACCTACTGGCCTAAATCTCCAGCCACAGCATGTTTGCTTGAAAACTGCTAGTCTGGTATGAACACAGCCCATTAGAAGACTACCATATTCATGCTTTCTTCCTCACTTCATCAGTAACAGAATAACACAGCACAGTTCATTAAATAAATGTCAAGAAAAAAATGAAGTGCTTGTATTGTGATCTAAGACTTACAGTATTTTATATGGTTCACGTCCATGTAAATTACAAGCTAAATTTTGAATACAGTAAATACAAAAAATTGCAGCTGTTTTCATGCTGTCTGGCTACAGGTATCTGGCAGAGGAACCCAAATAATGGCCATGGAGAGAAATTTGAGCTAGAAAGTGCACACAATTTCAAATTCCAGATACCAAGATCAAAGTAGAAGTCCATTTTAGACAACTGTCCTTACAGGAGTAGTTTATATTATATTCTGGTATGGGTTTTATTTTTAAAAAAACAGAAAAAAAACTTTACTATTTTCAGTACCTAAGGATGCTGTTAATATTATTCAGTGGCAACAGGCTTTATTTCTCTTTTGAATTTTAGTCTTGCTGTGTTTGCAGTTCCTTATCTTTGAACAGGGGATTATGTGTCTGCTTAAGGATTTCTGCATAAAAATAGGAGCTGAACAGCATTCATATGTTGAGTCTTCCTATGTATTTTTACCTCACTGCATGATCAAGGGTGTTGTAGGGAAAATCTGTGTATGGGATTGATACAGTTATATTAAAAAAATGCTTAATTCAACATTGACAACTTCACCACATGAGGTCAAGAAGTGCTGACATAATATCCCCACAGGGTTTTTGGAAATAATTAAGGCGAAGACAAGAGAATGGAAACAGTATGTAAGACAGATAGACTGAACAAAAAGAACAAGAGACTATTTTGTTGAAATTATTTCCAGGGTTCAAACAATTACTGCACATCTAACTAAAATCCAATTGTTCTCATCCATGGTCTTTAGAGCATTTCTGCTTCTCACCAAAAGTTACACAGAATATTTTTGTTTTCTGTTTTATAATATTTTAAATCAAAAACATATGAATGAGGTTTATGCAATAACATATGGAAGTCATTAATGTTGCTTTCGTTCTCAACTAAGTACTCAGTTCTGTATTCCTTAAGTAAGAAAAACTCTTACTGAAGTCACTGTGAGTTTTTCTTGCATAAAAGGAAAAAAAATTGAGTAATAAATGTAATGATCTGTAGGCTACTAAAATTGCTCAGTGACCCCTATGTCAGTCCCTTTTAATAACGTATACTTTTTTGCAGGATATAAATTCTCACTATACAGTGAGTGATTGTTTTCTATTCAACTGGGGACCAATTTAGTTTCCACAAAATCAAATGCAAAACTCCAACCGACCTCCACAGGAAGAAGGATTAAGACTTTTACATAGTTTCTTTATAAGAAATCTTCTGTTTCAACAGGCTGCCACCTTCTCAGTTAACTACAGGTATGTGTGGGCTGCTGTATCAGTGTCAGTCACACATTTCTTGACACAAAGAGTGCAGAAAACATCTGAATATTGCAAGCTGAAAATTGCAAAAATCAGACACCCTCAAACCTCTATATATTGTATAAAGAAAGACCCCTATTAGCCACTTAAAGAGATGAGTAAACAAAAAAAAATCAGATACTTTGTTTTTCAATTAACCAATACTTTGAAATCCTGTTCATCTTCATCTCAGCTCAAGCTCATGGGAGTAAATAGCAAAAGAAACTTCTCACAGCAGTAAATGGAGTAGATTCAGAAATACTTTTGCCTTTGTGAAGTAAAACAAACAGATAAGAAATGTCATTAGTATTCCAAAATAAAGATAGAAAAGTTGTTACATGAAGTCTCAGAATTCAATTCTGCTCACATTCCTTGTTATTTTGACTTTTTATACTTGTGTATTATTCTTCCATAAATTGTTCACATCGGTCATTTCTTCAAGCCATAACCTCTTTGTCACTGGAAAATAAAGATGAAAATTGAAGACAAATTCATCTAGACTTACATAGTCTCCATAGTACATAGAGTAAAATCTCTTCTTAGAAACTGGAAAGGAGAATTCTGATAACACTGCAGTACAATGATTACTTGTTCCAATGTTTTTCTTGGAACTGGCTGATTATTCAAATCTCTGTACATTCATTATCAGCTTTCTTGTTCCTCAGAAACTCATTGCAAGATTTTATATAAAGCAAGAGAGAGAGAAAGGACGAGGAGAGGAGAGGAGAGGAGAGGAGAGGAGAGTGCCATCTAGGTGTCTTTTATAATATGTAACAGGAATTCAATCTGGTGTCATACTGTATATCACTCACACTGTAAGTGTTGTCAAAAGCAAGCTTATAAAAATTATTTCTCTAAAACTTAATATATAATCTGGCTGGCAGCGAAAGAAAACTGTTTAGGTTGGTGCAAAGTTTTATTCAATGTGGAAGGTAATGAATCATCAACAAATTTGAAATGTGTTTTGACTTAATGGAATGTGATTTTGTAGGTTGCTTCATAATATGCTGATTTGATTCTTAGTAAAATATGTGTGAAATGTCAGAATTTCATGGACAATAAAATTTTCTGTATTCACTGGTACAGACGTACTCCACAAATTATAGGAATTCCAATGTGCATTTCCTTTGAAATTTTCTTTTACTGTATTCCTCTAGTTGTTTCTTTCACATGTCATTCATGCAGTATTCTTTGATTTGTACTTGTTTTATGAGAATCAGATTCCATCCAGACAATATTTTGAAGGGTTCTAAGAACTGGAATGGATTGTCTTCTCTTCTTTGCCCCCTTGAATAACTCTCAACTGTAAAAAGGCAAGGCTATCAAAGTCTCAAAATACTTTAGTATTCTAGAGTCAGATTTTAACATAATTCTATGCTGTTGTGATTACATATTTACTTAGATGTGGATTACACAGAAATCACTGGACGGGAAAAGGCCAACCCAAACAATTTTTCAGCAAACTTTCCAAGTTAAATGAAAGGAAATGTTCAGGCAACAAAGAGCTCTTTACTTTAGCAACCAATGCTTAACTACCCTAGGGACTACTGACTTAGATTCCTGTTTCCTGGTATGTTTTTTATAGATGTCGGAAAGATGTTTCTGGAAGGTCGGGAGGATAATCGTTAATTTGTATGTGGCTTTTTCACATGAAATGTCTGTGGCTCCTATCCTCTTTCTACTTTAATGAAAAGTTTGGTTGCAATTGTTTTAGGAACATGACCAATTAGAAATTTAGTTACCAATTAACCTATTAATTGTCAGCGTCTAAGCATCTTATCTGCAACTAAAAGTGACAGCAAAAAATCTGTCCTTTCTGACACTGACATTGCAAAACTCATGGAGATAACATTTCCTTTACTTTCATTTTAATAGACGGTGAAAAACAGAAGAGGGTATTCTGTCTCAGTGGATAGAACAGGCAAACCTCAGCTCATTGAAGTGGTGCCAGAATTTTACCCATGAGTTCTATCAGAGGGACAAGGATTGCTCCATGTATGCACTCCTTGCAACATTTCTTAAGAAAATGCTATTTCCCAGAGTTTACTTTTGCTTCACTGAAGATTTTCTAATACATTGGAACATTAAGCTATGTTGAAAGTAAATAGAAGTATAAGAATTATTATTTCTATGCCACTATTTTGTTTACCTGACATTTAAAACTGCTTCATGAAATGTAGGCAAGAATGAACATTGAAAGAGAAGGTCTGGAGGTATCAGAGTGGATGTCCTTTTGTAGCTAAGGAAAAGAAGCAGACTTGCTTCTTAAAACGGGATGAGGTTTTTCATCGTCATTTGTTCTCTTGTACCTCTAAAACTGTTGCAGATGAACCTTATTACCCCATTGTGGAAACAAAACTAAGTCCCATGCTGGTTATCCAGATGTAGTTGGAGAATCCCTGTGTGTTGCAACTAAAAGCCATAACACCTCAGAGGGAGGTGGCCCTCTGCTTCAGTCCATAACTATCTTTGTATTTATTTACATATATATGTATGAAAATATGTGACACACACTCATACCTGTATATATGTTCATATATGCACATACACATGCTCCCTGAAGTCCTAAGAACCTAAATTGCTCTTTTTAATAATTTGGTGCTTTTTCCCACACTTCCAGGACAAAGAACATAATTGTGTTTTGTTCTCCTAGAGACTAGAGTGCTGAGATCAGGTTTTCTGTTACCCACTTAAGAAGAAGATTAAAACAATTTAGTAACCAGAAAGGTTGTAGCTATTATTGTATCCCATGCTTCATGAGTCTTCCTTCAACTTTTTCAATTAGCTTATGTCCAATGTTATTAATCAGGTTTCTTTTTCCTAAAAAAAGAAAGAATCACAGTCACAGTGATACTAGCTTGTACTACAAACATGAGAAAAATCCTACTTCTCACAATTAAAGAATTTTTAATGAGCTTTACAGTTTAAAAACTATAACAGCTAAAGACAGCATGTCATATATACTAGCAAGGACACAAGATGAATATTTGAAGGTGCAATCAGAGCAAATCATTCTATTTTATGACACATTCTGTTGAATTACCATGGACAGGTGTCATAGGAATACGCATATATATGTTATATACACAGAACTACAGATAATTTGTCATGGCTATTGGGATGCTTGACACACTCATGAAAGGATGGATTAAACAATAAACAAATGTTTCCAGTTCTCATAGGGTGAGCTGAGTTTATTTGTCCAACTCAACTAGAGATGTGTCATTGTGGTAGCTTATCCCAAGATAAGTCAGTTCTCTGTGATGCACAGAAGTAAAGAACTGACAGAAACTTTCTATGATTTTTATTAAATATGAAAATATGCTCAAAACCATTCTTTAGCATCCTGAACATAAGCATCTGTGCTGTAGCAAAGAACCTACATAGATTATGGCAGAGAGTTATGAGACATATGTTTTAAATTGCTTTCAATTCTTACTGTAAATGACTGGAATTATTCTGTATGAATTAAATATAATGTGATACAGATGTTGGATGTGTTAAAATTACTGGTTTAGGGACAGCAGTTTCTGAACGCATTCTGTCAATGATCCTAATTCACACTCAAGAGTTTCTACTGCTTGCCAAAAGTAATGGCATCAAACATAACACAGCTATTCAGCAAGAGATAATTTAATGTGTAACTGGGCAACATTTTACACCTAACCAGTCCTTTTTGAAAAGTTTAGGTTTAAAATTAGGATGTAGTTTAGGCTTAACATTCTTCGTTGTCAATAACACTGATATAAAATATGTTGTCCATCAGAATTTGTTTGTTGAATTAATCCGTTCAACATTTTTTTATATTTTTCTTATATTTTCTTCACCTTTCCCTATAATACAAGCTATTATACTTACTTCTGAGCTTTAGATCCACTAAAGATCCCCTCTTCTGCATTGCAGTGCACCCTTCTTTTCTATCAAGCCTTATCATGGGCCTTATCTGGAAGGCATTATCTGCCAGGTACCTGCAGAACTGAGGAATAATTCTCCATTAAATCTTTATAAAGGAAGAAAGGCAGTTAAACAAGCTGAACAAAAATATTTACACTCTTTTATTTAAATAGGAATTCAATTAGGAAATATATGATCCTAATACGCTCCTAATGAACTGAAAGCTCCTGACACTATTTCTGGGATTAGCATTCTGAAAGTTTAATTTTTCAACTTTGCTTAGCATAAGAACAAACCCAAGGTACTGTGAAAAAACATTCACATTTTATACCAGTTCTAGGTTTGGGGAAGCCAGCAAGAATGCACATTTTACTAAGCCTTGCATAGTAATCATACTTAGTAAAAATTCTCTAAGCTTAAAGAAATCCACTTCTTCATATTATGTCTAATATTTAAAGAATCAAAGACAAAGTTTATTAAATTCCCTCCATTAAACTAAGCTCCAGAAAGGCAAATAGCTCAATTATGAACTTAATTTCCACTTGCCTTAGCCCTGTGTCACATTAACCTACTGTTAATTTAGAGTTTGTTTGCTTTGTCATAGGAGTATTCATTCACAGCTTTCTGCCCTACTGAGTGATCCTATTAAAGATAATCCCATTTATTTAATCTCCTTTCTGAACAACTATTTTATCCATAGCTCTCTCTGCCATGGTCCTGAAAGTCTTAGCCTAGCAAGGCTTGCAGTGTAGGTCAGAGCTTTCCAGGTGTGCTACTGCTAGGAAAAATGAGATTAGCTCTTCTTTCCTCTTTTCCTCTGTTCTTTCTTCTTTTCCTCTGTTCTTTCCTGAGGGAGCCCATAGAGAATTGGAATTTTCCTAGGCATGGAAGAAAAGAGTATTTTATTTTCACAGACCTGGTTACCTTTGCTCTTATTTTGACATTGTCATGAGAAACAACTAAACCATGAAACATTTTAAATGAGTCCAATACTTGAAAAGTACAGGATCAATGCTGTACTTGCCAATTCAAAAATTATATAGTCAAAGCAAAAGGTCACCTGCTCTTGAAGTCGTATCTTGTTAAAATCTCATATCCACTTAAATTTGTGGATATATGTTCAACAGTCTAAAGGTAAATCCCAACATTGACATATGCTGTCAAGAGAGACCATTAGAATTCCTAAAAATTATTCTGTAAAAGCCTACACCCTTGTACTGTAGCAAAGAAAACTTCTGAAATAATTTATGTCTGCTGGCAAGTGCAGCCGGATGCCTCCCCACCACGTAACAGGAAGTATGGGCTCCTGAAGGTGGGAGCCCTTGGTGGGTTATTACAGTAGCCTGCCCTGCTGGCTCTCTCCTTTTCTGGGAGCTGTGATCTATGACCTGTGAAACTAATGGTCTTGTTATTCATCGTGCTTCCCCCAAAGCTGCGAAAAATTAATGAGTCACACAACAAAATTCACACGTTCTCCATCTAAGATTCTGATCCTTGCAAATAAATCTTTGCTGCATAGTTGGCTTTGTGCCTCCCTGAGCTCTCATGGTATCATTGAGATTCTGCGTGGGTCCAACACAGCAAGTTCATGAACAGGACTGAGCCTGATGCAGCCTCTTAACTTCAGTCTCTCTGTGATACCCCGAGAAGTCCACATGGTCAGGGAGATGTCTCGCAACTCTTGAGACAAAGCCTTTTTTTTAACTAATACTTATGTTCCTTAGGCTAAAACAAGTATTTGTGAAAGACTTCTTTGATTATCTTCCAAAATAAAGGCTTTTAGGTAGTATTTCAGTTTGCTTTGAGATTTTTATGGCACAAAGTAATGAATGAAGATCATTCCTATATATTTTTCCATTCAAGGAACTTTAGAAGCTAGAGACACTAGAACTGATCTAACTCTAGAATTCTTCTAGCCTAGAAGACTATCTAGTGTCTTAATTCTTTTAAAATACCTACAGATAAAGAATAAAGAATCAACTACACAAAATAAAATGGTAATACAACTGTCAGAGAGACTACAATTTCAGAGATATCGTTATCCATTTATATGAATTCTCTTATAATTAATAGGCAGTTATTTTTGTATCTGTTGTAAAGGCATTGCAAGGCTCAGTTTCAGGACACAAATTCAAATGATAGGAGGTAGGAACATCACAGAGACTATGTACCAATGAAGAATGCAGCAGAATAATATTTTTCATATCTATCCAATGGATTGAGCTTTCAAATCTGTCAAAGCGATTCAATAAATAATGTTAAATACCTAAACACTTTTAGTGTCAATATTCAATATACCAGGCCAAAGAGCTTTCAGCAAAAACAAGAAAAGAAGCAGCAAAGGTGCTACAGGGATTTAACATGTATTTCATAATAAGCATAAACTGGCCAAAGATATACAGGAATAATTCCTTTGAAATCATTGAAGTTTGTCCCTTTTGCACTGAGATTTAATTTAATCCTTAATTCACAGCTACTTTGACACTATAACAAGTAGAGCATTAGTATGGTCACTCTGAAATGACAAAACAGCTGAAATGATTTCTTCTTTGGTATGGGATGCCATTATTAGAACAGAAAAGCTCTTACATGTCCTTATTTAATTACGGCAAAACAGATTAAATAATCAGTTTATGATTAAATCAATTTATGATTAATTAGAAAATTAAATACTGTGCTGTATTTATCAATAAAGTACCTTTAGCTGTCACATGGAAGTAATAGTGTAGTGCAATACAAATCAAGCATTTTTGACATCTTAATTAACACATAATTTGCTACTACAAAACCTGACATTACAATATTTTCATCTCTCAAATACCACTAATTCATTATTTTAGAGGAAATTAATTTGTTCTGCATTTCATTTCATATTCTGGGCTGGTTACCTGGTAATGATTTTGTTACTGAAAGCTGAATCTTTTAAATCTCTGCTGAAATTTACAAATAAGGCAGAAAAAGAACCATTTTACATAGATTGGAAGCTAATTTTTTTTTCTCAGCCCAGGGCATTTTCATAGAAATCTTTATGACAGCTTCAGAGTTATGTTTACTATCTCCTATAAAGAAAATATCAGAAATTATTTCTTTGCATCCTTTCTTCCAGTTTTCCTAATATTTATTTAGCTTTCCCTAGATAAACAACTTCCTCTCCTACCAGATCCAGAAACTGTGATAACATCTCCTGCACAGGACAAATTTGAAGTTTTAAAATTAATCACATAAGAAATTGATCATTCCATGTAACCTAATTGTGTTTTGCCAAGATTTTTTGGTGGGATCACTCTGATTAATCATTTACTTCTATTCTCCAGTTCTGCCAGACCTTCTTCCTGGCTAAAAGCAAAATTTATAGCAATAGAAAGAAATGAAAATAATTCTGAATGCTAGTTTCTGGGTTTTGTCAACATGTCACATTTGACCAGCTGTGCTTTCTGCACACATCTGGGGGGAAGACACAGAGCCACAGGAACTTCCAAGGTGTTGATCTCATCTGAAAAGAAGAACACTAAAGGATGCTGGGACTCTGCAGAGAGTTTAAGAGCAAAAGTGCATCACCTCTGCACTGATACGAAGATCCCATTTCTGCTCTGGGTTTGGTAAAATAAATTGAATTACTCTTTGTATGTACTGTGCCATTTTAATCGAGAGTGTTGTCCCAGGCTCGTATCTCAAAATACTGTATGTTTAAGCCTTCAGCTTTGCAATACTTGTAATCAAATGGGCCTGTTACTTCAATGCAATGGTCACTCTGATGGGGCCGAAGGGTCATGCTGCAATTGTCTTTCTCTCATTTAGACTGCCAAATTTCAGTGAAATGAACTTCTCAGGCAGTGCAGAACAAGCAGTGTGTGACCTCCGGGGCTGTACAGGAAACTAAATATTTTTGTGTCAGCACCTTTAAGACTGATAACACTGAATTCCCCTCTAGGTAATTCAAAGACAAGGACTGGTAATCTTATTACCTTTGGAAAATCTTATTTCTGCAAGCAAAGAAGGAACTTTATAGGGCAAATTATTCTCAGAGTTTTAGCATATTGACTATATTTATCTATAAATAGATTTTTAGAAAATGGATGTTGACATTATGTCTGTCTTTTACACTCTCAAGTTACTCAATGATACTATTTCCATTTTACCTATTATGTCTTTTTCTTAATATTTATTCATATTGTCTTTAATACAAGCTGAATGGAATATGTCTGTGACACTATATATGAAAGAGCTAATATCATAGAAAAAGCAAGACATTATACTGTATTTCTGTATTTCAAATCATCCAATTAAAGAAGTAACATTCACCTAACACTACCTGACAGAACTGATACATAAACAATACTCAGTGTGTCCTAATTTTTGCAACTGGCATGATACTGAACTCCTATAAGTTCAATAAAATGCAACAAGTCCAGAGCTAGTGAAAATCAGGGAGGGATACCCAGCACTCAAAATAATATGAACATTTTCCAGGTAATATTTTTTTTAAAAGCCAACTTTCCTTCCTTACTCTTGGAACTACATGTGGGATTTCCACTGACACAAATAAATTTCCATGCCAAAGACAAAGGGAAGAAGTCGTCATGGCTATTTACTCCAAGTAAAGTAGTTAATGGCTTATTTTATTATTGTCCCAGATTTAAGAAAATGTAAATATACAATATTATTGACAATGGAGAGGTGGTTTCAATACCGTTGTTTGGATTTGCATCTGAACCTTCTCATATCAAGAAAGTTACTTTTAATACTGCTTATTCAATGATATCAAATAGTTTTACAGGCATCAGTATTATATCTGAAAGGTAGTTAAAAGTTGTGGCATGCATTTTGAAAGACAAGAAAGTGATTTACCTTATATGCATGTATAAGGTAAATGCATATATGGAATAATGCAATATATGCATATATGCATGCATATATGGAATAATGCAACAACTAATTTCAAGAGCCAGGGACAAATGCTAACAATCTCAATTGCTAATCATGTACTCTACCTTGGCAAAGATACTTTCAACAGAAAAAAAAAGGCCATTGCTACTTATAAAAAGTCCAACAGTTACGCTTTTATGATTAAATAAATCAGCTTATTGAAGTAACCACAGGTCTTCAAGTTTATTGCTGAAAGGGTCTTGTTTGTTTTCTACATACAGTAGGTGAAGAGCTAATGGGTCACTTTCCAGACTAGAAAAGCAAATACCATTAGTATTTTTGAAATCTATCCAAGCTCCAAGTGGTTATAGAGTAGTTGGTATACTGTAATAGCTGGCCTGCTGCTGAACTGAACAGGATACCTGGTCTAGACATTTAGGCACAGATGACAGAATCCTAAATTATGCTCTGCTTGTATGTATGTTGCATATTTCCTACACTTAAAGTGCCTACGTAGACTTCAGTGACCAAAAATGCTGGGACAATTCATATATTTTTTCAAAGAAATCAGTTTTTATAGCACTTTCTTTTCAAATTTAATTCTAAAATTACTTTTTTTCATGTCATTTTTGAAGGAGTAAGGTTTAAATGCCACAGCAATAAACTTCAGAAATCAAGTTGTTTTTAATTTCTACTAGCATCTGGTGATCTCTACTAAGTCCAGTGCTTCTTTCTCACAGCACAAAACATCTGATCTTCAGCTGAAGATTTTCACTGGAGTCAGGGAGCCCTAGCTACTAATCTGACCTCTCCAGCTCAGACAGAGGAGAAAGAGTAACTTGGGGTACCTTTCCTCACAGAGAATTTAATTTGTGCACTATAAGGGATTATAACTCTCCTGCAGTTAGTTTGATGATACCAAATATTTTATCAAATATTCAATATAAATAATAGCTGAGTAACAACTTCAGAGTAGTTGTTGTTCCGGACATTTATTCATGACTGGATATCCAGAATTATCTAATGAGAATAGAATTAGAGACAAAAAAGCCTAATTAGAAACATCCTATGGCTTGGTGATCAGAACACCATTCCTGAGGACATATTATAAACCTTATTTTCTAGATTAAAAGGAGGAAAAGATGTTGCCCTCCATGTACTCCACTGTACACTATAACCACAGATGGAGTGCTTGGAAGCAGGTAGATAAAACAGTAGAGTTGCTGGCAGCAGCAGTAGCACCAGTTTGGGGATTCTAAATACAATCCTAACATGTTTTCTTCCAGCTAGAATTATGACCTGAAGTTAACTCAGCTTCATTATTTTAACACAGATTTTCACATCTGTCAAAACTCCAATTGCAAACTAAATCTGGAAAGAAAAAAGAGGGCTGAAAAAGAGACAGGTAGAGGTGGTACCTCATACAGCTTTTGCCAGGTGAAGTATGAGATCATTCTCATTCACTTTATTTTTGCCAAGTAAGTATTTCCCAGGCTTAATCAACAGGCTTAATAATTGCAAAGGGAATAAGTTTCCTGGGGATGTTGTGGAGTCTCCTTCCCTAGAGATACTAAAAAACTGTCAGGATTGCACAGCAACTGACTGTGGCCTCACTGAATTAGGGAGAGGCCTTGATGAGTTGTTGAGGGGGCCTTGCTGTATTGGGTGACTTAGGAGGCTTGGATCAGATGAGCTCCAGAGATATTTACACAGCCCTGAGTTTAATGTCCATGAGGCCAAAGGGAAGAGTGAATAAACATGAAGCAAGTAAATGAATGACAACTCTTCAAATAAAACAAAACAAATTGCAAAAACAAGTCAAATTGCGAACTCTATAAAAAACCAAATCATGCCAAGGTAATCTCTTTTCTTCCTCAAACAGCCTAATGGCCTCCTGAGCAAAGGAAAGCACTAATCGCATGTGTCTAGAAAAGCTTTTGAAAAAGTTGCACATGACATTAAACACACCTACAGAAGCATGAGCCAGAAGAAAACAGTACTGGGTAATGCCAAAATGCCATTACTAGCACACTGTCAACATAGCTGCCTTGAGCACAGTTTCACATATCATTTCTAAAACTTTACTCCGCCATTACTCAGGTTTTGAGGGGGAAAAATTGGGGAAAACCCATATATGTTTATCAGCTATAAACCAAAATGAAAGAGAGAATAAGCATGCTAGAGGACAGTATCTGAAAATAAAGTTATAAATTTCAAGTCAAGGTCTGAAAGGTACTACTTAGTTATATGAGTCTATCACTCTTGTAAACACATAATTTCTTACATGTAGAAGAGTTTCATATGTGTTTAGATAGAGATATAATTATTTGTACATATTTGTGTGTATATAGATACCCATATGTGTATATGTGCACACATGTATATGTGTGTAAATACATATTTATATGCTGTGTTTATTTGTGTATGCGTACTTAAACAACAGTCAAGGCAGGTGAAAAATAATGTCATGGACAAGATCCGCAGGGAGGAACAGAAATTTTTCCGCTCCATTCGATCTTCTGAACAGGAGTCAAATCAAGGCTTTAGGAAGTTTTGACAGTCTGCAAGGTCCCTTAATAGAGTTACTAACAATGTCTCATTGGAAAGGGAAAAGCTATGATAGATCTGGTAGGCATTTGACCTTTCTGCTGAACAGATCATTACTATCAAATAAGATTAAGCGTGGTTTCCTGTTCTAGTCTGACTTGAAGCTTAACCACACTGGGAAGATCATATGCTGCAGGAATTGATTTACTGTTGGAAACAAAAACATACTGGAAACAGTAATGTAGAAAAAATTGAATCCCCCAACCTTCCACCCAAAAGAAAAGGATAGAAAGAAACACTTGTGAACATGCCTGCAGCATTTTCATAGCCATAAACTAACTAAATAACAAGCATTTTGAGAATAATATACTGAAATAGTTTGTCATCTACATGCACTGATATTTTAAAATAATTTTTCCTAATTTTCTTTCTAATTAAAACCTTAGCCCAGTAATTCTCCCATACCATTGTTTTGCAAGTACAAAGACATTCGCTAAACTTAAGCTCTGAGAGGGAAAAAACCCAAACAACATCAAAACCAAATAAAAAAATCAGGGAGTAAACCAAAGAATTGCTAAGCCAAAATACAAGTACAATGTAGTCCTGAATTATTGTTTCTAGTTTGTAGAATTTTGTTTATCAGTATTATCCATTTCTTTGGAATTATCAGTTGCATTCTTCAGTAGAGAAAAGTGTGTGCATTTCCAAATGTCAACAATAAGCAGCAGCAGATGTATGGAAAAACAGGGCAAGCTTACTAACTGATTACTGCTGATTTGTACTTCATGTTACACTCACTGCAAGTAATCTAACCAAAAAAGTGGAAAGGTTATCCAGAATGACACAGTTACATTACTGAAAAAGGTTTTGCCAATTTACACATGTAAATCTTATTTAGATGGTGATACCAGCAGAAGGAAGTGAAGTAACAGGTCATGATAGCACAGAGCTTGAGGGACGGTGTGAGTGGTTACTGGAGAGGAAATTGATCCTTTTCCAGAGTTCTCAGTTTTATACTCTGAAAAGTAAATAAGCAACTTGTGAGATTAATTTTAAAAGTGTCTCAACTGCTTCAGTTTTACTCAGTAATTTGTACTGCCCTCAGTTATGAGATCTATGAAATAATTTTTTATGGCTTATTCATCCACAAATCAATCCTGTAAAAACCAAATGACATGCACAGACTGACTGCACCACCTGCAGCTTCCTTAGGCTATCTGTAAACATGACATCCCTTCCTTAAACAAGTCCAGGTGCTACATCACAGAAACAAGGCACTTGGTTATTCACAGCTTGTTTTTCCTGGGATAATCAGTGCCTGGTGAGAAGTCAGGTCAGTTGGACAAACAGTGCAATTTTTTCATGTTATTGTATGTCCTTGGATTCCTTTCCTATGGACCAATATAATAAACAGGTTGTGTTATCTTCCTTGAATCTTAGCATCCTGATATCCCATTTACCCAGGAGGGTAATCATCTGTTACATACATTAAAATTGGTTTAAAAAAAAAAAAAAGAAAGGAAGAGTATTTTTCAATATTCAAAATGATAAGTGAGTCCTAACTTTTACCTTAGTAAGACAGCTATCATATGGACTAAATGGTTTGGCAATACCTGGTATGTTTACTGCACAGAAATTCACTCAGCCTTTCAGGAAGAAGAAGCTATGGCAGGAATGTAAAAGAAAACCTCAAACATGCTGGTCTTATTATGCTCGAGAGGGAATGTCAGTATGGCCTGCCTAACTTTGCTTAGTCACTGTAGAACACACTGCTGAGAGGAATGCTTGCAGTGGGGGCTGCTGATAGGTAAAAAAATGTAGGGAGGAATTAAGTATTTTCACAGACGTATAGGAATATAGTGAATTAGCCAAAACACTTAAGACAGCTGTTGCAAATGTCTGTCCTCTGGGAAGAAGTTTTCTCAACACTACCTAAAGTACAAGACTCTTACACAAGATGAAAACAAGAGTGCTCGGAATTGCTTACCAGCTGGCAGTGCAACATATTTATGAGTACATATGAGGCACAACTGAAACAGATAATAAACCATCACGTTCAAGTACTGAAGACTTCCAGTCATTTGTATGATTCTTTCTGCAAAGTGAATGTGAAAATTATTTATTAATTGTGCAATACATTACTTGTTAAATAGTTAATATCAGGTAATATTGGCAAGTTAAAGAGTTTCATGAAGCAAGTATTGATATGAAAGACATCTATAAATTATGAAAGAATTCTAGCTGAAATAAAGGGAAATGAAAGACCACATGTCAAAGCCTACTTCTCATTCCAGGAATTTACAACCTGAAAACCAGAAAGCATCAAATGATTAAACATTTCAAGTAATAAACATGAAGAAGTCCACTTGAGGACTATATTAAGAAACTTAACAATTACAGTCTATTTAAAAAATTGTGTTTCTTTTTGGACTTGTGTGGAAAAGTCAATGAAATATATCAGACATGGTGTGCTGATGCAACCCTGTAAGTTCTAGGCAACTGAATTGCACCCACTTATGAGGAAAAATCAGCAAATGTTTTCTTGTCTACTTGCCACTAAATTCTTAACAAGTTAGCACAGATAACACATGGTAATTTATTAATTACTTAGCTCAGCCACTGCCTACATTTGCAAGTTTAAGGACAGCCTATGAACTTGTATGTGAAAGCAAATATTAAACTAAATTCTACCTTAATTATTAGTTTTTCTTTTTCTCTTTTCAAACAACTGCAGTTTTCTATTCTTTCTATCATTAATGGATACAAGACAGTAAAAGAAGTTTTAGTAGCACCACTCATAAGTAAATTCATGCAAGAGAAAGAAAACTATAGGCAGCATACATCTAGGCAGTTTCTTGAATAAAAAAATCAATTGATTACAAAGCATTTATCAAAGAGAAATAGGAAAAAATACAACCTGAAGAAATAAAACATTTTACATAA
The DNA here is from genome assembly GCA_013399835.1 of Leptocoma aspasia. NCBI lineage: Eukaryota > Metazoa > Chordata > Aves > Passeriformes > Nectariniidae > Leptocoma > Leptocoma aspasia. Next base: position 31,262 of record VXAX01002809.1, read on the forward strand.
ATTACCAGCAGTAAACAGTAGAGAGGAAGCTGGATTCCCAAAATTGTGGTTAACCCTGCCAAGAGGAACAGCTCTTAGCAGCTGTATCAGGTTTATACATTGCAACTACCTCTGAAGTACCAAGGACACAAGATCTGTTTCTTTTCTTAAGAGGTGTAGCATGTCAAGGCACTGAGAGAAGCTACACATTCCTGGGTGGGAATTGTAATATGCTGCTGTAACAACAAACCTTTCTGACAAGTATGATACTAAATGTACATTATATGTGCATTCTGTTCTGGAATATTTAAAGTATCTCTCTAAAAATCAAATGATGAATTTATTTTAATGCCAGAATAGCTGCAGATGGTTTATCATTAAGTATTCTGTATGCAATGTCTGTGCAGGGCAGCTAATGCTAATGTTGCTAAAGCAGAGCCTATTTGTGTAAATAAGCAAGATAGAACTTAGTAACTGATAAAAGAGGTCACTAGGTCCATCACTATAGATCAATCGATCTCAGCCAAATCCTGGAAGGCCAAGCCTGTCCTGGGGTGTATCAGGCCCAGCATTGCCAGCCAGGCAAGGGATGCGATTCTTCCACTCTGCTCTGCACTGGGACAGCCTCACCTCCAGTGCTGGGGACAGTTTTGGTTCTGTCAAATATTTTGGCTCTTCAATATTCAAAAAACCATTAAGTTATAGGGCAGCATCCAAAGGAGGGTCATGAAAAAGGTGAAGGACCTTGAGGAGAAGCCACGTGTCACTTGGCTGTTCAGGTTGGAGAAGAGGAGACTGAGGGGAGACTTCACTGCAGTTACAATTTCTTGTGAGGGAAAGAGGAGGGACAGGCACTGATCTCTTCTGTGTGGTGACCAGTGACAGGACCTGAAAGAATGGCCTGAAGTTATGTTGGGGTAGGTTTAGGCTGGATATTAGATGTTTTTTTTACCCTGAAAAACCACTGGGCACTGGAACAGGGTCTCCCAGGGAAATGATCACAGCACAGTCTAACGGAGTTTAAGGCACATGCTGTGATTCTTCAGGATGGCCATGTGCAAGGCTGAGAGCTGACCTCTATGATCCTTGAGGGTCCTTCCAATGCAGCATATTCTGTGACTCTGTGATTCTGTAATTGTTTCAAGGCCCTTTTGTCTGTTGACCTATTGCAGTAGTCTATCAGAGCTGTATTTAGATGGCGTGTTATGATTAAATCATTCTCTGTTTCAAACTTTTGACTCAGAGACTCGGGTTTTCTTCTTTCTTACTGCTTAACTCTCTATTTTTTTTCTCGCCTCTAAAATCAGAGGGAATATGCAATGCAAAATAGGTTACTAGAACTATTTTACAGTATAAGTTGCTTTCCATTTCTGTCATAATTATATCCTGTCAGTCATGCTTTCCCTTCCCATTTTGTGGTATTTTGGGTCACCTATTATGGAGAAGAGCAATGAATATGGCATAAATACAAAAGACAAGACCTGATATATCATTCATGCCTGGTATATTTTACTTCTTGTTAGTATTTACGTGAATGTGGGCAGCTGTTAAAGGCCCTTAGAGTATAATTTGAACACATTAATTGTAACCTCTTAAAGCTGAGGTCTGGGGGATATGCTTTTTTCCCTCTACTTATCAGTTGACTATATGCATCAGTGATCTCAACACAACCATGCTGTTCTAAGTGATTGTCTAGTATGGATCAAAATTCCTTATTTAATTAGGGTCACTTACTCAAGAAGAGGTACCTTGCTACACTGTTGATATCACAAAATTTTCAGTAACAGGCACCTGCCTCATGCATTTTTAAGAAAAATTTCAGGCATTGCTAGAGACTGCATCTATCATGACCTAAAATTATCCTATTACAGAAAAGTTCTTCTGCTATAAAAACTGTTTGTTGTGTTACAACAACCAGAGGTCTCATAATGCTTGTAATTATTTATGTTAAATAACAAAAGGAATTGCAAAGACATGATTGCATGGGGTGCATTTCTTCCACTCACTTTCATGACTGTAATAATAGAAGCCAAACAAAAGGATAAAGCTGAAATGTACTGGAATTGGAATGAATATGAAACAAAAAATACAACCTCTGATGTGAACACTGTCAAAACCTTTCTATGTTTTACAGATACGGAGGCAGTGAAATGAGTGAAGCTGAAGTACTAGGCTAATACTGCATCTCCTGCCAAAAAATCCAAACCAAACCAGGAAAAAACAAAACCCCACAAAAACAAAAATCACAGACTACCCCTCAACCTATTAGTCTCATCTGACTATTACCCTGAACAAGAAATAATCTTTGAAATGTCTTAAAGATGTCCATAACTCATCAATAAAGATGGAAGAATCTTGCCATGAAATTGCAGAGGCATTGACTGTGTGGTCTGTACTCTGAAATATTTTCTCTATGTATTAGTAACTTGCATGATTTATAGACCAGTTCTAGAAATCTTAAACACTGCTACCACCTGCTGGTTAGTTTACATTTGAATCTACTAGCTCATCAGCAAAGTAAGAAAGCAGAAAAGGAGGAAAAGCATATTCTGAAATGCTTTTTAAAAATAATTTTGCTTTGCTATTCCATCGACATTATCTAATTCATCTCTTTCTGTTGTCATAGATGAAAATTTTTAGCACCGCAAGTTGAAAAACCTTGTTATTTACAGAAAGAGTTACTTATAGTAAGAGGGGCCTGTGATACTGTTTTTCCCCCATTTTCACTTTTATTTCCTATAATACATCTTGTAAGTAGGTCACTGTTATCTGCTGTGTAGTCTTCCATGTTAGAAGAGACAAATATGTCAGTACTCCGTACTACTCTTTTACCAGCTGAGACAGTGTTGAATTCATTGTTATGGTTTCTGTAGTTCAGAAAAGAGAAATAAAAAACATCTCTTGAAAAAGTTGAAATAATCAGCAGCAGCATTTCCTTTGCATTAAAAAGACAGACACACAGTAGTTGTCATGACAACTGAACTTTGCAGAGTTATGCCAGAAAAAGTTCTTATACCTCATGTTAATTAAAGTTAATGATAGCAATATAATTCCATGTTCAAAAACTTACTGCATCTGCCTTAGCAATTAACAATTCATACAAAAAAGAAAACACTACAATCACTGTTTCACTAGAAAAAAATGATGAAAATCTCTCCTAAAATGATTTCTAACAAAGTTGTGCATGAAGAAGTTCCATTAAATATCCAAATAAAGAGGAACAGAAGTCCCTGTTTAACTATCTGCCTGGAAAAAATGCAGCCAGTAGGGTCCAGCAGTGAAATCCACAGGCAAAAGAACAATGTGGAGTCTAAGACAAGATGTTTGGATTAGGATCTATGCTTCTTCACATTTCCTTTGTTCTCAAAGCTATGATTATGCTCCAACCCAGGTTCAGATCAGAATATCCCTAGAGTTCAGATACTCTTTGCTGACTCAAGCCATTTTTAAATGAGGTAGTTGGTCAAAAGCTGAGAAAATGATGAGCAGGGATGGTGATGCAGTTTGTCTAGTTCGTCACTGAAGAGCTGTATTGCTACATATAATAATTTCTTGGCAACATTAAATTCTGCTGTAACTTTTTCCAGAATTCTGTAAAAATTTCAAGATTTTGGTATTTCCCTCATGTTGGAGTGAGATGTTAGGCTAGTTCTAAAGTAGAGTTAAATTTTATTTTGTTTTATTCTCCATGTATTATAATGTTAGTGCTCAGTACAAAATACAAGAAAGTCTCTGTGCAAGATTCTAAATTGTCTAATGCTCATATATGATACAAGTGAAAATTCACTAATTAATACCAGCCAAGTCTTGCTGGGATATAACCAAGAACAGAATTCGAGCCTTCAGTTTTAGATCAAAGGGGGAACTTTTGTCATTATATTCTTTCTTGATTTATCATCCCATCAAAAAAACCCAGACCTGAGCTTACTGAAAAAGGTGCATTTAAACCTTACATTTCCAAAACATTTAAGTGCCTCTTTTATTTTACCCTTTTAAGTATTATTTTTCATGAGAAGAGAAGATGATCAAAAAGAAAAGACAAAAAAATACTATTTCGGCTGTCATCCTACCAGCTGGGTTGAAAGCAAGATATGCTAGCAACCTTATAAAAATATCTCACTGCATTTTTAAGATTCCTAGACCATTTTTATACTAGATAGCTCTGACTAATCATCCCCTTTTTAATGCTTATGCTAAGAAAACTCATGTATTTTTGTTGTATTAGTCAGTATTATGCCATGATGTTTGGATAGCTTCTGAAATTGAATAAATTTGTCCTACATTTCTTAAAATCATCAAATCTTTATAGTGGTGAAGTAACAAAAGTGCCTTTAGCCATGGAATATTCCTGGCTAACCACTTTGGAGAGTAATTGAATTAAAATGGACTACCAAGTAGAGAGAAGAAAAGAGGAATGACAAGGGGCCATATGAGGTGTAAGTTCTGCTACAAAACATGTTAAGGATAGTATTACCTGCATTGGTTTACTTCTGCTCCTGTTGATGTCAGAGGGGCAAAGAAAGGCCATGGCTAAGCACTTTCAAAGATTCTACCCTAAGGGTTCATAAACACCTATAACATGGTGACCAGACCTTTTCTTTCCTCTTTCATCGATGCTAGTCCCAGAGCAACAGAAACAAGAAACCAGTTAGTGTATGCAGTTACCATGTTAAAAATATTTTTGTTACGATTTGATGCTATGTGGCAGTGGCTGAACCTAAAACTGGAAGTTTCCTTTCTTACATCCACACATATGTCCTTCTGTGGGATCTAGCAACATGTGGTTTACATGGGAACACCAATCGCTCTGTCGTTGTGTGCTGAACAGAACAAGCTCCAAGAAGTGAACCCTTAAAAGTTTGGAAAAGGTTGTTCCACTGCATCAGTTGTTCCACATTTGGCTGTCTCCAAATGTTTCCTGAGGTTGCTACTATGCATACTAACTAACCAACTTCTCAGCTGAGCCTGTTCAGCGTGGTTTTCATATTCTACAGCTGGAAAGGAACCCAAGCCCCAGCACTTTAACAAGAGTTGGATTGTTTAGACTTGCGTATGAAAGCGACTTTCGAAATAAACTCAGCATATAAATGGTTCTATTTTACTTCTAACAACATCTCAACATCTGATTCATTCCTTCAAATAAATTTCTTTTGGCACAATTTGCACATATCTGAAAACCACCATGTAATTTGGCACAAGGCTATACATTTGGCAGCCTCTGCACAAGAAAGGTCCAGAACAAGAACCATGAGGGATATCAGAAGCCAGCACTAAGGTGTATTAGGCGAGTTGCATGGGGAGGATTTCAGAGTGGTTGCTTGCACTATGTTAAATCAAAGCCATTGCTATTGTTTTCTTGCTTTCAGGAGCATTGAAGCCATGTAGAAAAAATGCATGTGTGTATCCAAGCCTTCTCACTCCATTCAGAGTGCCCCTCCATACCTCAAGCTCACTTAAGACCTAGAATTTTCCATTTCCCAGAAGACATTTTCAGAGTTGTAACCTTCAGCATATAAAACTGTAAAAGTGTTTTTATTTACAAGTAGTCAATATAATCATTTAGGAAATTCAGGCATTTGACATTTTGTTTGGACATCCATAACAGACCATACATACACTGAATAAAGTTCTATCTCATAGTAATTTCTGAAGTTATGTCCAGCAAAAGTTTGCATGATGTAAAATAAATTCCATTTCAATTGAGAAAAAAATTAATCTCTTCTGTGTATTTATTACCTTAGTGTGCAGAAGGGAAAAGTAAAAAGAAAAAAAACAACAACAAACAAACACCCTCAAAACACAAACAGCCAAACAAAAGAACAACTAAAACCTAAAAACAACAACCTCACAAGCATTTAAATTCTATAGATGATTAAAAGTTCTAGAATTTCAACTAATTCATATTCCCATTTGAGGAAGGAGTAACATTGTGATCCAGCTGGTTGTCTCTAACCTGCTTATTCCCAAGGAAAGCACAAGAAGAAGTCAGTAGAAGTGACACAACCCCAACACCAGTGCCAGACCACCATGTATGGCCAATGCTTGGTGACACAGAGGCATTAACCCAGCTTTGGCTCATGCAGAAACAGCACCACAACAGTAGCAAGAGCATTTTTATTCCACAAATTGTACTCCAAATGATGAATGGAGTTTGCTGAAGTTTGGTTCTCAACAAAATGTTGCTCAACTGCTTTACAATAATTAGAGGGGAAGATTTTTTAAAAGAGTTAGAGTGGTATTTTTTAAATTCTTCTTAGGCTTATTGTAATTTCATTGTAATTTCAACTTTTTAATGAGACCCCTGGATCACACTGATACTATGGCCGATGGCAACATCACAAAAATTCCTAACACAAAAATTCTTAACAAAAATTCTTTTTTAAAAGACATGGGATTTTGAAAAGGCTAGGCAATGAACATGGAAATAACGCCTTCTATCAGTGGTTCAGTGGAGATTCTGGAGGCTGCTGAGGATGTGAGATAAGAATGAGAGGTGGCCCCCCAAGCACCTGAACATATGACTTGAACATCCCCCTCATGTGGTGTGGTAAGTGGTTTGACTTCAACCATGGAACATTTTCATTTCCAGTTCTGTTTCTGGGACACATCTTTGAAAGAGGAGAATTCCCCTGAAAGCCAGTTGGATGAGCTTGAAATTGCAGTGTTCACCTGGAAAATTTGCATGAAATCACCACATTGTCTACGTTATATATTCTCCACTAATATTGTCTGCTATTATTTTAGTGGAGAGACCACAACTAGACCACACTAAGCCATGTGGAATTAGGGAACTGTATCTCTCCTGACTCTTTGTAAATTCTATTTCTCTTAACAGATGTTATGCACAGAAGTATACATCTGTCAAGATATTTCTACATTTCTTCCAGAAAATAAATCTTGCTAATTATAAACCTCTAAGGAGGGAGTGATACTCAGTGAGAAAGACGAAAGGCAACGTGGAGGCCTATTCCTGCTCCTACTTATTCTTGAGAAGGTACTAGATATTTCATGGCCTTTCTCACAAGGTGGGATTTCTATTCCATTGTCTGCACAGCCTTTATAGGAAAGAACTTCTTACCTTTCTCAAGAAATCAGTGTAAACTGAAAATACGAGCTTCTTAAATGCTCCTAGAGAAGCTGGTTGCCTTTGATAATTAGTGTGTGGTTCCTTATCAGTGTAGGGAATGGGAAAGCAGCTTATATTAATCCAACTCAATAGCTTCGGGGGAACTTTTTTTTTTAAGATAAAGCAGTCTCTAAAGGAAAAGCACAATAAATAAAAATTGCAATTCCTACAAACATATGCCACCCTTACAAAATTGTTTTGAAAGATTTCTCATGTTTACCTGGTCAAAACAAGATTGTTTAATAACGAATGTTAATTTTTTAATCACTTAATGCTCTTAAATAACAAATCATATCTTATCCTGTTTTTTCTAACTCTAATCCTACTAGCTGCCTTTAAAAGAGGGGTTTTTTTTCTTAGACCATTTAATTTTGAATCTTTTAATCAGATCTAAAAGCTTTCTGTCCCTACTTCTGGACTTGTCTCTGAAGAGCTATGTTTAAAAATGTGTTCATTTTACTCCTGTGATTACACCTCCACCACCTTCAATGATGTGGGTTTGTTTTTTAATTCTTTTATATTGGGCATATCCTCCATCTTCTGGAACACCATAGAGATGTTTTTTGAATCAAATACTTACATCAGAACCTGTCACTGAAGGAGAACATATTGTGAAAGTTGTTTCATAAGGCACTTTATTTCAAAAAGCCATCTTCCAGATAATATTTTCATCTTGGGAACTGACATATTTGGGGGTGTGGTTTAGTTGGATTTTTTTAAACACATATGAAATATAAATTCATATTTCAGGAACTATGTCTTTCTCCAAGTTTTAAAAACCATTCAGCTGTGTGTTTTCTGTAGTAAGAAAAGCAAATCAATAAGGGTGTGCAACAAAATGTGTTTTTTTCACAGAATCTTTCTATAAAGAAGGTTGCTTTTAAGGAAAAATTATATAATACTATAGTTAACTCATGAGAAAAAACAAGTAGCATGAAATATGTGAATAAAATTACCTGGAAATATATGTAAGGTAACAGATTACTGAGTAAGCTTTAAAAATCTATAATTACAAGGGCCAAAGGAAGAATGGCAGAAACACCTGACTAAATCCAGTGGGCAACAAAACACAGGGTGAATGAAAGATAGTGTCAGTAAACACAAGGTGATACTGGCAGGAAGAATCCCAACTCTACTTACAAAAAGTGAGGTGAAGGGAAGTGTCCATTACCACTCCTGAAGCAGGACTTTGGGGCTACAAATCAATAAGAGCATTATCTTCTCCCTTTTTTTAAGCATTCTTATAGTACTAGAAGCCCACAATGAAAAAAAGGCTCCCCTGAATATTTTCTTCTCCAAGCTGAACCCCAGCCTGTCTTCAGGAGAGGTGCTCCAGCCCTCTGATCATCTTCAATGATCTCCTCTGGACCTCTAGGTCCAGGTCTAGGTCCCTCTAACAGGTCTAGGTATTTCTTGTGCTGAGGACCCCAGACCCAGATGCAGAACTCCAGGTGTGGTCTCACAAGGCAGAGTAGAAGGGGAAAATAACCTCCCTCAACCTGATGATGACTTCTCTTTTGATGTAGCCCAGGTTATCATTAGCATTCTGGGTTGGGAGTGTACACTGCCAGCTCATGTCCAGGTTTTCACCCATGAGAACCCAGAAGTCCTCCACAGAGCTTCTGTGACTTCTCCCCATCTGTACTTATATCTGGAATTGTGCCAACTCAGGTGCTGCACCTGGCACTTGGATTTCTTGAACTTCATGAAGTTCTCTTGGGCCCAATTCTCAAATTCATCCAGGTCCCTCTGAATGGCATCCCATCTTTGTGTTATGTCAGCTGCACCGGTCAGCTTTGTGTCATCTCCAAACCTGCTGGGGATGCACCCAACCCCACTGTCTGTGCCATTGATGAGGACATTGAAGAGCATCGGTCCCAAGAGAAAGCCCTGACAGACATTATTTGTCACCAGCTTCCACCTGGACATAGAGCCACAACTGGATGCATCGATGGTTGCATCCATCCAGACAATTCCTTATCCAAGGAATCAAATACATGATCTATTAAGTCTGTGTCTCTCCAATTTGGAGATGAGGATGTGATGTGGGACCATATCAAAAGCCTTACAGAATTTTAGATAGATGACATCTGTTGGTCTTTCCATGTTGACTGTTGCCATCACTCTGTCATAGAAGGTCACCAGATTGGTCAGGCACAATTTGCCCTTAGTAAAGCTGTGCTGGCTGCCTCACAACACTTCCTTGTCCCTGATGTACCATAGTGTATCTTCTAGGATGGTCTGCTCCATGGTCTTCCCAAGCACAGAGGGGAGGCTCCCTGATCTGTGGTTCTGCAGATCTTCCCTTCTCCTCTTTTCAAAAACTGGAATATTTTCCTTTTCCAAGGGAAAAGTCACCAAGGACTTTGCTTGTGCACCATGACTTTTCAAATATGATGAAGAATGGCTTGGAAACAATAGCAGTCAGTTCCCTCAGGACCTTGGGATGTATCTCATCAGATCTCATCAACAGGTGGCTCTTCAGGGTCAAGTGGTCCTGGATCTGCTCTTTGCTTATAGTGGGAAGGACTTCACTTCTGCACAAACTCTCTCTGTAGGGAGAAAATTTCTGCAGCTCAACTGGAGTTGAAGCTGGCCAGAACTTTGGGGGCAATAAATAGAGTTCTATTCAAGCATATAAATGGTAAAGGCAGTGTAGAAATTCTGTCAGCCAGTTACAGGATGAGAATGATCATCTCACAAACAGGGACATGGACAAGGCAGAGGTGTTTAATGCATTCTTTGTCTCTTTCTTCAATACATGAAGACCAGGGGGATCTCAGTGCCCTAAGCTGGAGGACCATGGCTGCAAAAAATATCAATTTCCTGTTAACCCTGAACTTGTGCAGGATCTGCTGGCTACTGTTGTCCCAGTTTTAAAGAAGGGCAAGAAGGAGGTCCTTCAGGCTTGTAAGTCCCACTTCAGTGCCCAGTAAAATCATGGAAAATATTATCCTGGGAAGTACTGAAAATTGCCTGGAGGACAATGCAGTCACTACACCCAGCACAACTTCATGAAAGGAAAGTCTTGCTTGTCAAATATAATTTTCTTCTAGGACAGGGAAACCCATCCAGTTGATGTGATCTTTTTGGATTTCAGCAAAGCTTTCGATACTGTCTCTCCCTGGACCCTTCTGGAGAAAATGGCCAGCCCACAAATGTCCCTCTTTTCTCAGGAAAAGAAAAAGTGTAAAAATAAACTAACATTATAGGGGAGAATTTAAGTAGTGCTCTTCTCTATGTGAAGTCACTGTTTTCAGAAACTGTATTATTACATCAAACACACTCGCATGTTTATCACTGTACCTCACATCAGAGCTTTGAATCTGGCCTTTTTAGCAGGTTCAGCTATAAAGATGCCCAATGAATCTTTATCAAATGAAAACACCTACAAATCACACTAGTTCATCTGTAAATATTGATGTTTTGTAAGCCTGGGCTGGTTAACCTCCAAGGGTTAAATATATCCTGTAAAAGCATTGTCCTCTGAATACAAGTTTGCCTGTGAAGCATTGCTTAATTGTACTTTGCTCCATCTCTTCACTTTTCAGGATTTAATGCCTTCCAAAGTACTGCATGTGCCTGTTGCCAGAATATCCTGCTCACATGGTTACTGATTAACCTATGAGTGCACTTAAAAAATCCTGAGACCAGATACCTTCAAGGCCCTTGTGGCTTTTATTAACAGAATGTGGTTTGCCTTTGAATATCACAATCCAGGTGTGGTTGATTATGCAGCTCTGTGGTCATTGTTTTTAATTTCTGGAAGTGTGTGAAAAATAGCTTATTTTCCACTATATATACAGATTTCATGTATTACAGCAACAATTGGTTGATGCAACTTCTGTTATCTTATCTTTAAGCAAAAAATAACTGCTTTTTAGATGTGTGGGCAGCCTTTTTTATGAAAAAAACATCAAATGTTCATTAAATTTTAAGATCAAAATCTGTGCATTACAGGCAGAGCATGTACAATCCCTTACTTTAAAAAATGTTCTTTAAATTGTTGTTTATGTCCACTGAGTCTGAATTTGAAAGCATAATATTGTTTTTCATCTTCCTGTGCATCTATTAATTAGTGGTTTTAAACTCCCCAAAAGCACCATCATATATTGACAAAAATAAATATCACACTTAAATTCAAGAAATTGTGGTGAGCTGCCATAAGTGGAAGAATAACATAGCTGTTTGATAAGTAGGTCCAGAGACTGTTTACAAAGTAACAAGAAGAATAACAACATTGTGATCATGAGTCACCTCTCCATTATCATATTTATTCGCATTATGTGAAGTGGTAACCCCATGGCTACTGGTCTGCTAAACCTCAATTTGAACACAACATCTGTCTCTCCTATATTAACTCCCCACATGGTGCCTCTGGCTGGCTGCTGAGTTTTCATTACAGTATGCTGGGAAAACTGGCAACGGAGGCAACTGTGCATTCCTTGGTTTGTTTCTGCTATTTAATACCCTTCCTGATCATGTTTTCTTCAGGTTCAGCCTCGAAGCGGACCTCATGTAGCCTGATGTGTATCTCTCTGTATCTTTGTCTTCCAGCTGCTAGACATCCCCTGTATGGCTGCTTAGTGAACAGAGTCAGAATGAAGTGTTGTCCACAATGTGGACTCATTTCCTGTGCTGCTACCTTTTCCAATCAGCTGTGCTTCTGTAAAGGCAGCAGCAAATACTGTTACCAGCTGCAAGATGACAGAAGAGGTATTAACATGGGGGCTGCACACTAAAGTGTGCTAGTGATATGTGTGTTAATGCCACATTACAGTAGAACCAACACGTCACAAAAATTGAACAACACGTGGAAAGTAGAATTTGTATTTAAGCATAAGGATTTATGATAGACATTAAGTTTTTTAAAAGTACTAAAGGCCTTATCACTAAGTTCAGCTGCTAAGAAATAACTATCACTGTCAAGGCATTGTCATTGAAAGCTAACCAATGCTAATGGGACCATCAACCATGCAAGTTAAGAGTGAACTACACCAGAGATTTGCAGCATTGAGGTTTTTGTGCAAAAAGCTATGAAGGCAAATGAATAATCATAGAATCAGAGGATGGTTTAGACTGCAAAGTACTTTCAGAGATCATCTAGTCCAACCCCTTGCCATGGATCTATGATCCATAATCTGCAGGGAGGGACACTGTCTTCTAAAGCTGAGACATTCTAGAAGTACAAAAATGCTATGAAGTGTCACCAAAACCCCCCAGTTAAGATATGTGAGGGTGTGTATGTGTATTTGGGTGCATGCTGGAGGGATTTAAAAATAGAAAACGTAGTAACTTTATATTTAGCCTTGAGCATTCTGAGTTTTCAGTTCAGGACTCCTACAGTAAATATGCTTTACCAATGCCAAGTATGCAAGCAAGTTAGGAATGAATGTAAAGAAGAAATTAAATTTACACTTCCCTATGAGATAAACTATACTTGTAATGAGATGTCCCAAAGAAACACTAGTACTTACTTGAAATGTTCAGGAGCACACATAATTTTGAAATATGGAAAAAAAAAAGGCAGGCTGTAAAGCAGTAGACCTGAAGTATAATTGGCTTACTTTAATACAACTGAATTTTCAACATTCTGAAAATTTTTTTTTCTATCTAAGATGTCAAAATTTACCTTGTTTAAATGATGACATAAAAGATGTTTCCCTTTATACATGAAAAATTTAAATATTAATAATCCTGCAAAAAATATCCTTGAAGCAGAATTATTGTAATGTCATGGAAAAGAACATATTCAACATAAGTCATTGTTACTCTTGTGGAAATACATGTCTACTTTCAAAGATAATACTGTTTAACATAGTTTAAAAATAATAATTTAAGTATTAATTAAAAATCTCCATTACAAAACCAGCATGAAATAAGCAAGCAATCTCTACCTTCCTTTAATCTCAGGTACTTAGAAAACAGAAGAAAAATTGAAGGGAACAGAACTGATTTTGGTTCTTCTTCATAGGACTAGAGGTACCAATGGGACTGATTTTGTCAAATGTCATATTGTTTTAATGGGTTTTAAGTCTTTTATCAACCTTGCCTGCTCAACCCAGATTTTCCAGTTTATAAGTCATGCAGATGATTTTTCCCCAGGTTGAATATTTATTAATTACTGTTCTCTTCTTCTCAGACAATAGTAAACAATGCCAAGAGAGTCAATTCTTAAAAACCAGCAATGAGACAGTATGGAGGAACTAATGGCAGCTTACTAGAGCTGGTAAACCTGGAAAAAATGAAAGCATTGCCTCCTTCTTTTGTCATCCTTATTTGCTTTCTTGCAAGCAAAGATGAAAGACTTCAAATGCAACAAGTCACTTTCCTGTACTGCTATGTTGGTGTTCACAGGCATGTGAGTTGAAAGATAAAAGACAATTTGTCATCAAATTTTCACTGGTACTTGCTTTCTTTATGTTTGGAATGTTGCAAATATCTGAATACTGAACTGATTTTGTTAGCCTATGCAACAAAGCTCATATACACACCCACCAAGGAACACAGGGTGACAACAGCAGGAGGGGGACTCCCCAGATAATACCCTGTCCTGGCTGCACCCACCCACCAGAGGCCCATAGCACAAGCTGTGAGGAGCCCAGCAGCAGGATGGCAGGCAGGAACTCAAAACAAGGCTTCCTGAGGAGCAAACCACCTTGCCAGGACTGTCACAGGGCCTGTCACACTGTCTGCATCCAGCAGGAAACCCATCACTAGCCACCAGGAGCACCTCCAGCCCATGCTTCCCACTCTCTCTTACAGATTGGTGTCACTGAGGGAATTTTGGCTGTTTTGATCATGGGATAATTTCTGTGGCACCAGGCCTGCTGCATACAGGTGGGATTCTAGGGGGGGAAAGGATTCTAGCCCATGAGCTGGCAGTGCTGACTGAGTAGGCTTAAAGGGGGAAAGGGACTAGATCAAGCTAGCCAGAGTTGAGCCTGGGGTGACATGCCACTGTTGTGGGTGACATTGACAGCCCAGCTAAAGTGCATCTGCAGCAATGCACCCAGCATGGGTAACAAACAGTGGAAGCCACTGGCAGCAGGAAGCTGTGATGTAGTTATCACCATGGAAATGTGGTGGGATGACTGGAGTGCTGCAGTGGATGGCTCCAAGCTCCTCAGAAGGGACAGGTGAGGAAGGAGGAGCTGTGGGGTGGCTCTGTACACTGGGGAGGGTTTTGGCTGTACAGAGCTCAGGGACAGTGGGGATAAGGCTGAGTGCCTGAGGGTGACAGTCAGAGGGAGGGACAACAAGGCCAGATCCTGCCGGGAGTCTGTCACAGACCATCCAGCCAGGATGAAGTGAAATATCCTATCAGTGCATGTTTCATGATCACTAGCCCTTGTTCTTGTGGGAGACTTTAACTTGCCAGATGTCTGCTGTCTGCTGGAAACTCAGCACAGTGGAGAGGAGACAATCCAGGAGGTTCCTAGAGAGAGTGGAAGGTAACTTCCAGACACAGCTGGTAGGGGAACCTACCAGGGCATGTCCTGCCAGACCTGCTGTTCACAAACAGAGAAGGGCTGTGGAACATGTGGTGGCCAGAGACCATCTTGGGCACACTGACCATGTAATCACAGAGTTTTGGATTCTTGGAAAAGTAAGGAAGGGGATCAGCAAAATTCTTGGACCTTGGACTTCCAGAGGGTGGACCTTGGCCTGTTCAGGACACTGGTTCAGAGTCCCCTGGGAAACAGCATTTATATAACATATAACAAAGAGGTCCAGGAAGGCTGGACATACTTTAGGAAGGAAATATTAAAGGTGCAGGGGCAGGCCATTCCCATGTGCCAATAGATGAGCGGCCAAGGACGAAAAGCAGGCTGGCTGAACAGGGATCTTTAGCAGTAACTCTGAGAAAAAGAATGTATGAGCTCTGCATGTAGAGGCAGACAGCTCAGGGAGAGTATTTGGGTTTTAGGATGGTTTTTAGGTCATGTAGAGAGAAAATTAGAAAGGGGAAACCTGAGCTAGAACTTAATCTGGCCACTGCTGTGAAAAACAATAAAAAGTGTGTTTATAAATACATAAACAATAAAAGGAGTGCCAAGGAAAACACCACCCTTTATTACAGCCAGGGTGGAACACTGAAACCAAGCTTCAGGAAAAGGCCTAATGCCTTCTTGGCCTCTGTCTTTAGCAGTAAGACCAGTTATCCCCAGGGCAACCTGGGACTCTGAGCTGGTCTAGGGACCAGGGGCAGGGAACAGGACAGACCCAGTGCAATCCAGAAGGAGATCATTAGTGATCTCCTGTGGCATTTAGCCATCACAATTCTGTGGGACTGGATGGATTCCTCCAAGGGAACTGAGGGAGCTGGGAGAAGAGCTCTCCAAGACACCTCACCAAGAGAGGCTAAGGGAGCTGGGGTGTTTAGCTTGGAGAAAAGGAGACTTTTGCACTCTTTAAAACTACTTGAAAGGAGATTGTAGCTAGGTGGGAATCAGTCTCTTCTAATCAAGTAGCTACTGCACAAGGGGTCATAGCCTCAAGCTGCAAGCAGCCAAAGGTCAGGTTGCACATCAGGAAGAATTTCTTCACTGAAAGGGTATTTAAGCGTCAGAATGGACTTAAGCTTCAGACGCCCAGGGAAGTGGTGGCATCACCATCCCTGAAAGTTCAAGAAACTACTAGATGTGGCACTTAGTGCATTGGTCTAGTTAACATGGTGTTTTTTGGTCAAAGGTTGGACTCCATGACCTTGGAGGTCTTTTCCAGCTTTAATGATTCTGTCATTCTATGATTCTGACTGGGGCTGCTGCCAAGGGCTGGGAACGTATTTTTTACGCAAGGGAAGAGCAGCTTGGTGATCCATAGGATTTACCATGAGATGTTTGGGAAAGGATCAGAGGTTGACGTGATTTGGGGAAGACCGGGAAGAGGAAAATGAGGAAAGAGGAGGCAAAAAGGGCTGGTGACAGGTTGGCCAGTGAGTGTGCTTATCAGCCATGCCCTGTTCCCACATAGTGCAGCCTGTTCCAGGTCCTCACNAGGAAGAATTTCTTCACTGAAAGGGTATTTAAGCGTCAGAATGGACTTAAGCTTCAGACGCCCAGGGAAGTGGTGGCATCACCATCCCTGAAAGTTCAAGAAACTACTAGATGTGGCACTTAGTGCATTGGTCTAGTTAACATGGTGTTTTTTGGTCAAAGGTTGGACTCCATGACCTTGGAGGTCTTTTCCAGCTTTAATGATTCTGTCATTCTATGATTCTGACTGGGGCTGCTGCCAAGGGCTGGGAACGTATTTTTTACGCAAGGGAAGAGCAGCTTGGTGATCCATAGGATTTACCATGAGATGTTTGGGAAAGGATCAGAGGTTGACGTGATTTGGGGAAGACCGGGAAGAGGAAAATGAGGAAAGAGGAGGCAAAAAGGGCTGGTGACAGGTTGGCCAGTGAGTGTGCTTATCAGCCATGCCCTGTTCCCACATAGTGCAGCCTGTTCCAGGTCCTCACCAGAGTCCTTCCTTGCTTTGTCCTTGGTATGTTTACATATGAGTGTGTGTGTATGTGCTGCACTTGTGCACATGTATCTGCATACATATGGAGTCTGAATGCAGCAGCAGGAGTCCTGGGTGAACAGGCACCGACATCTGTGGTGCGGCAGCCATAGTGGAGTGTGTTTGCAAGGACCAGCAGGGATTATGCTGGATGACAAGCTTGGCTGGTGAAGCAGACAGGAGTAGGTGAGTGTGGGGTCCTCCAAGGCCAAGAGCACAAGAGGTTTGGATATGGGGACAGAGGATTCCCAGCCAGGTCTGGGTGCATGCGCATGTGTGTGTGTGTGTGTGTGTGTGTGTGCAACACACAGCAGCCGGTGTGATGCCGAAACATCAGGCTGCGTATCCTGATGTTAGCAGCTCGGGGGACTGGGATCAAGGGATGGTGGCTGTTCAGACTCAGGGTCTAAGGGAGCTGCCAGAGGGACACCTCATCCACAATGTGTATATTTTGTCCCTAATTGACCCCTTTCCTACTCCCCTGTAGAGGGGACTGGAATGACACCCCCAGTGTAGTCTGTGTCTGTGTGAGGACTCCGGGTGTCTGTCCGGATGTGTGTATCGGCAGGTATCTCTATGTGCTTCTGCCTTCTGGAAACCCATCTCCAGCCACACTGCTGGTTGGACACAGGGACAGCAGCCTTGCCTCTCCCAGGCTTTTGGATCTGGCAGGATATACTGTCCTGCAAAATAAATACAAATTTTTGAAAAGTGATAAAATAATAAAATCTTTTTAAACAGGTAATGACTAAACTATCCATACAGAAACAAAAACAAATTTATAACTTTAATATTTGCTGAGCCTATTAGAGGATTTGGATTCAGCTCCTGGACTGATCTTTTTTCTCATAAAAGTCTTCTAGCTTGTTGGGAGTTTTGTCTGAAACAATGCTGGTTGAGCACTATGGTGCTGACCAACTGATGATCTCAATGCATATGTGAGGAGGCCCATCAGGCTCAAGTGCTCTGTGCAGATGCAAAGTGCTTGTCTCCATGAAGTGGCAAATACTCAGAGTTTGGGTCACCAATTAAATTTTAACCAGCTACTGACTTTTGGAAGAAAAAACATCTTGTATTCCTATTTATTAGTAGGATTTGATATGCAGGAAACACATCCATATTTTATTTGAAAATAGTCAGAGTTTGTGCTGCCATTTCCACTGGAGGAATATTTAAAAAAACACATTCTTCTGATGATTTGAAATTGTCTTTAATTTCCTGTTTGAAGCCGCTCCTTGCTGTTATCTTTGTCTTTTCTGATTACAACTCTTAAAGCTCTGATGGCTTTCTTTTTTTGCTAGGATTTATCCCCCTATGCTCTTCTAGAGAGCAGGTATTGCCTTTCACCCCACTAGTTTAAAAATGTCAACCATTTAAAAATTATGTTCACAATGAATATTTGGCCTGTGTCTGGGACTCCTAAATTTTTACAACATCCAAAATAAGACTCAGCCAGACATGAGCCTTTCAATTTGAAAATAACAGCTAACAACTGGAAAACAGGAAAAGCTTTCCAAGCTGTCTCTCAGCTGTGGCCAACTCAGGTCTCCATTTTAATACAGTTAAATCTAGCCAGACTGGATCTTTTACTATATTGCTGAATATAGGAAGCAAATAATGCCTGCCTAGCAACTTTCTGGGCTTCCTTTTCACTGATGAAATACTATTGATTTGAATACTATTGATTTTTTTTTCAAGGGTGCAATGTGGTAATGCAGATGTGACCTTTCTGTCTTACTGAGCAGCAATAGGTAACACTCTGTACAGAAGAGTCTACTCCATCAGGTTTTAAAAAGACTAGAAGAATAATTGAGTTGTTGCAAGGTTGCATGTAGCAATAAAAAGAACGCAACTAGCATTTTCAGAAAAAATGCTTTGGCTATTAGTAACAATTGCTAAATAATAGTAATAATTATTCTGAGAGGATGTAATTGCTTCTGTTTATTCCACACCTTATTCAGGAAAGTAAAGATTAATTACTTTCCCGGGGAAAAAACGAATTTAACTCACTAAAGACTGTGGAAACAATGAAAGATCTTGAGGATTTGTAATGAGCAGTAATAAAGAGTATTTTAGCTTGTTTAAAGGAACACATGAAACTATAGCATTTTCTGAAATTGCTAATCTCTTTGCAATCAAGGGGATTAGTCATGAGTTAATTAAATCATTAACCCAAATAAACTGGTGTCATAATCTGGATTCCAGAATGAAATCCTCAGAGAAACTAAGTATCAGGAGAGTGATGTCCAGCAATTTCAATGGAAGATGAGTGGCCAGTGGGGAGATATCTCATGTGCCTCTCGGCTACAGAACAAAAGATGATATGAAAAGAAGTCCGCTTGAATAATAGAAACATATACTTGTAACAGGGCAAAGATTTTCATAGACATTTACTTGTGTGCATACACAAGTAATAGACATAAAATTCTGATGACCTAGAAGGATCAGGATCCTAGAAGGATCACATTGCAGCTGAGCTGAAGCTGCCCTCCCAACTCACCCAGTCCAGAAGTAAAAACAAGTCCCCAAGTGAACAAGGATAGGTTGGACTCAAATTTACACAGGGACCCCCAGCCAATGTCATTCAGCCCTAAATGAAATGCATCATTGGCCAGAGAGCTGGACAGTGCTAAGACCTCAACGAATCCCATGTGTAAGCTAGGGAAATTTGACCTCCTATAAAAGGAACTGCAGGAATAAACTCGAGGCTGTTTGTCACAAGGACCTTTGAGAGTTGTGTCATTTGTATGTCTCCAACGAACAACCCCACCACAACAGATCAGTCCAAAACTGAATAGTTTGAAATAGCCCACATTTTTAAAACAACTGAAATTTTTAAAGAATCTAAATAAAGTGACTTCCCTTATCCACAAAGTGAATATATACATATATATACATTCTAGTATGTCTATATGTATGTATGTATCCAATACATACATTCTAGTATGTATTCAAACCCAAGTTATATTTGAAAATACTATTCTAATTGTTTTCTACTGCATTTTTTCTATTGGTATTCAGAAACAGAGACAAGCAATAGAATACTGCCCCATACTTTACCTGAATGCCTGCAAAAACCCTGCTAGGAAGAATTAGTCTCTCTGCACATATACATTTTGCTTCCACTTTTTATTCACTCTGAAATTTTTCTTTGTTGGCTTTTATTCCTGTAAGGAATGATCTCCTATGTTGCTTACAGTTGCAAGGAAAAGAGAAGACATATTCATTGAAAGCATCTATGGGAGCAGAGGATTGTATCAGGCATCGACGATATTACAGTGGGGTTTCTCTAAGAACCTTATTTTGTGTGAATGCCACTATAAAGTCACATTTACTGCCTATTTTTTCCTCACTTCACATCAATTTCTTTCTGTGGAAGAATTAGGTGTGTAAGTACTGCAATCCAGCACTAAATACCGTAAGACACCACTGGCACTTGGATTTGAATCCTATTATTCTTCTCTGTTTGATGCATACTTGCATATCCTGGATTTGCAACATTCAATGACAAAATTCCCTATAAGATTTAAAATGTGAAACAAGTAAGTCCATGACAGCAGAAATTTTTACCATTCCTATGCCAATGTTAAGGTTTGGCAACAGTGACTTCTTCTTCTGTATATCACAGAAGTTTTGAAGGATCATCTTAAATCAGCATATTACAAAAAAAGTCTTGTGCTGTGCCCAAATTTGTGCCCAAATTCCACTTCGTCACCAGATTCTTTTTGGGAATGAATGTGTTTTCTTCAAGTCTATAATGTCAGGAGGTAATGTGTTGAGCAGTTATCTCCCAGGTATTAGCTTGAGAGAACAGACAACAAGAACTTTCAGAACTACAAAAGGCAGGAATTCAACTCTTAACAATCTTTTTCTGAAGGCATGTAATTCAGAAGCCCTGATTGCTGTCTCTGCTTGGTCATCAGAATAACAAGTGTGTAAAAAGCTATTTCAAAAGCTGTTCAGATGTCATATCTTGGCCCACTTTATGTGGCATTTGTCAGAGACACACTTTTGCACCAGCAGCTGGACTAGAGGTGCCTCAGTTTCCTGCACCAGCTGTGCAGCACTGGTGCAGGATCACCAAGGGAATGGTGAGCTATCTGAATCTATCTCAAATCAGGCTAGCCTCTGTGACTCTTGTTGGTATGTCAGTGTAAAGGCATAACGAAGGCACATGTTGAGAAAATTTGAAGTTTCTATTCAATACTGGTGATGTTAAAAAACATGCTCTAAACTCTATTTGGAGCACAAGTTAAAAATTATGCAGGAATTATTCCCCATGTAATGAAAACTACTGATAATGAGCAGTGGAAATACAGATTATCTACATTAACTAACCTAGCTAGCAGAAAAAAAGAGTCACATTCAAATAATTTTAACCACCTTTACATTACTGTCCTTCACTCCTATACTGCATATATGCAATATATGATGCATATCTCTGCAAGGTATGGTGTTTTGTTACACATCCTGATCTTCTACCACAATGCCTTACAAGAAATATTTTCAGGTATTACTCTTTGCAAGTGCAGAACAGGTTTTTCACAGAGGAAAATTACTTCAGCATAGCACTTCAGCATTTGTTAGTCAGTTTTCCACTAGGATGCGTGGATTTTAGGTAATTAATAACATGGAGTGCAGATATTGCTGCTCTTTTTTCCTTATGTGGAATATGAAATACAGAGTTTTTTTAACACGAAAACATGTTCTTATAAGGAGGTCGCATTAGCTAGTTCCATCATAAAATACACTACGTAAACCTGCTACATGCTGCCCACTTTTTTTTAACTACTGATAATATGAACATAATTTTTAATATTAATAAAATATACTAAAATATGCCATCTGCAATGAACTTATGACACTTTTTATAGGAGAAACCATGTTTCATAGATACATGATTAGAGGGAAGCATTTAATATAATACAGTGACACCCACAAATCATGACTTTTCAGGAAAATTTTCTAATCCCATCTCACTTTACAGACTGGAGATTGGTGTATTTTCAGTATTTAGGGGACTTTGAACTGTCATTCACTGCTGGGGTCAACTCCTGCAGATTGAGTATCCTCCTGAGTACTCATTAAAATAAACTAACTGTCTAAAACAATAAAATTTATGTTCTTTAGCTTTTCAGTTTCAGCCTTCTGCTTGACCTTCAGATAATTGAGATGTTTATCACTGAGGAGGGAAGAGTGGTTCCATAGCAGACTTTAGCCTCTCCTCCCTTTAATGTGACCCCAGCAGAAAGGTGAAAGTATTCAACTACTTCTGCTTCCTAGGAAGAAACTTGCTATTTTCCTCTCACAGGCTTCTTGCAATGTTTCCCTGGAGTGACTGACACTGTGCATTGCAAAGGTCTGTTTCCTGGAGATGGCAAAGGCTGCTCTGAGCCTTTGGATGGTCCTGGCATTGATACTTTTTGTCACCTCCAGTCACCCATGGATCAAGCAGCTCACTGTTATCAGCACCAACAGAGCTGACTGTTGCTAGCAAAAAACACAGTAATCAATACATTCCTTGGATAAAATAATTTTTACTAGGAACATCCAGCAGGGTTATTCAACGTGACAAACCCCCAAGATTTTCAGTGCCTGAGTAGAAATATAAGAAAACTGAACAATGCCACCATTCAAATACACAAACAGAAGACAGATAATGGCTGAAATTACTCTAAGTTTGTGCGTTTTAAGCTTTCCAGAGACCTAAAGTGGAAACACTGATGCCACAAGTTCGTTAAACACTTTGCTGAACAGTTAGCTTATTCCCATTAGCAAAGATTCCTACTTTACCAAGTCTTCCTGTCTGCAATGCCTCAGTTCAAGTCCCTTTGAAATTATTAACACACCCAATGAAATCCTTAAATTCTGGATCAAAATCTGAAGGTCAGAATGCCATAGCACAGGTAATACCTGCCTTGGGAACATCAGTCCCAAGTGTGTGGTGATCTTCAGTCCTTCTCCAGCACCTTCTCCTTCTTTTGTATTTGATAGCAGAATATGTGCCCTTCCAGTTGGCCATTTTTTGTGTTACTTAGAGCCAAAATAAGCTTAGGAGTCTGCTTTTTGGATAGTTATAATGAAAACAAGGTAAAATCAGTACAGGAAGAAAATAAAGGGCACAGTAAGACAGAGGCAATGACTGCTGTGACCTACTCAGTTTTTGAAAATTAAGGTATGTAACTTTGTATTAAGAGTGTTCCAGCTTCCTAACATCCCCATGCAAAAAAAAAGAAGTAAGCCAGTAATAATTAGAAAACTTTTTCTTTCCCATTTTGCCTTCGCAGTTCACCATCTATTCTCTATTAACTGCTCTCTTCATTTGTTTGCTCAATCTTCTCTCTTGAGCAGATAAAAAGGTTTCATTAAAGTAAAGCCTAATGCTGTCAGTGGCAGGAGAGCTGCCAACCCTGGCGGTTTTCATAAGTCTATTAAGCTGACCTAAGCATGCTAATACTTAATAAATTCCTTCCATTCACAGCAGTCCTTTGCAAATATCCTTTTATCTCAAATGGAAAACTAAGTTATGCAATTCAAATGAGTAATAAAAGACCAGACCCCACACTTTGGGGTATATTTATGTATATGCACAGCTGCATCTAAGAGGAGCAGCACATACCATCTGTTGCAATCTCTGCTGTACCAGAAGTACTACTTGAGATTACAGAAAGGGCTAGTAACAACTTGATTAATGTATTCCAATCACTAAGATGAAACTGGTACTGGACAAACAAAACAGAACGTTTTTTCATAGATTTCCTGCAACACTTGATTTGCCAAGCAGATTTTCTAAACCTATTTGAAAGACATCTGCTATACCTATTCAGTACATTTTATCTCTGATTTATCCAGCAAGCAAAAAAACCCCCAAACCCCAGATTCTAGAAATCACTGCCATCTTCTGCCATTACCACTTAAAGTGGTAAAAAAAACTCAGATGAACAGGTGGACTGCAAGGCACTACTAGTGGGCATCACCCCTTACCAAAGGAAAAGCCTTTATCAACATTTGCTGCTCTTCAGGGCTTCAGCGGTTCAGGAATTACTTTCTAATTGAAACAAAGCTTTCAAAAGCAACAAAGTACCCACCTTTCATCTCTTGCCTAAGAGAAAAAGTCTGTAGCAGTAGAAAATGACTGATTGGAATTCTTCTCTCCCTAAAGGCTAATGTAATTGTTTAGATAAAGTAATAAATATGGGGGCAGGGCGTGGGGTTGAGAGAGGGTTTCCTAAATCTAATAGGAAATGTACTCAATATGCAGCATGATTTGTTTAAGTGAACATGTGCCTGATAGCTACTGACAGGCAAGTCCAAAAACGATGGTGGAACAGTCCACAGCATAATTTCTTCAGCCATAATAGAAAACATTGTCTCACAATAGCTGATATTTTATTCATTCTCTGTTTTCAGGTTTTGCAAAGGTTACTGGAAACCCTACTCAATTTAGTTCATACAAAATTATCATGCATGCAGAAATAAAATAACAGGACCATGGTTCTGTGAATAAACAGGATCGTATTTTAAACTCAAAACCTAAACTGTTGTAATAAAAAAAAAATACTCATCTTTGTTAGGATTTAGCAGATTAAAACCAATCACACACATTTTCTTATACTTAGTGCAGCGTTTATATTTATATCAGCTACTGCAGTGAGGTAAATGTATTAGCAACCTTGCTAATACAGAACCAGAACTCCTACAAGGGAAAATAAACCACCCTTCTCCATCAAGAAGTGTCTTTCTGCTTCCCCACGAAAAGAGAAATTATGCTGAAGCCACCTACAGCAGGTGACATTGTATTGCTTAGCCATAGCTGTGGTGAAGTTTTCAAATAAAGAAAAGCTTGGCAGAGAGCTTCTTCACAATCAGCTGAGTATACCCTTGAGCAATCCTCCTCCATGTTATTTCATTAATTTCCTATCCTTACAGGACAAAACAGTACTGACTCTAGATAGCACAATAGCCCACAGACCACTTCTCAAACGACTCATTTCTGCTGTTCTACTCCATTGGAACACCCACCTGCCTGAGAACAGAAAATATACACAAGTGAGAGCAATGAAGAAGCAAAGGAAATTATGTCCTGTGAATAAACTTACTTTACATAAGAGAAATACGGCAACTTTTTTTTTCCTTCTTTTTAAATAAACACTCTAACAATCTCATCTGAATGACCCATGTGATGCTGAATAATGCATCCATTCCACAAAAGAGGAATGTATTTTTCCCCTAAATTCACATCTAAGAGCTCAGTTTTACAAGATAACACTGGGTATTTTTGAATTCTTGTAATTTAATCTTATGGGAAAAAACCCCCACAAATTAACAATCTTGATAAAAATCTAGTGTGCCACGGAAGGCGATACAAATTAAAGGAAAAAAAAAGCAGAATCATCACAGAGACTATCAATGTATTTTATGGCTTGTTCTTTAGTGCCATCTTGCTACCCAATGATTCCCCTTGTGGCAAAAGAGGAATGTAAAGGAAGATGTGACATCTGCCCTTCAACTTACTTTTTTACAGAAGTTGTAAAATTTTAGTAACAATACCATTACCTTTTAAAAATCCATGCATTTGTTTATGAGGCAATTGATAGTGTTCCAAAAATAAATGTGGGAAAAACCCCTCAATTACTGACTCTTGGTGCCATCAACACATAAAGGTAAGAAGGCAATAAACCCATTATTTCATAAGAAATTTATAGTATTTTTGTGCATAGCTGTTGATTTATATAAGTGAACTTTCTACTGCTAAGAAACACAATTAATATTCCAGGAAAGAAGCTTAAAAGTAGGTCAGTGATATAGCAAGCGTTCTTAACATAACTTGCATCCCCAGCCTCCAGCTTGAAGCATAATGTTCATTCCTCATATTCTAGAGTGTTAAATAACACTGTAACTAAATGCTGAAGACAAGAATCATTCAACATTATCCACCTTGATCTTTACACAAAATTCCCATGACATCCATAGAACTTCCACAGCTGTACAAACTAGAATAAGGTCCATGGCAAACACAGCTTTCAGGATTTGCTCTACAATAAATATCACAAGCAAAAGAGAGACAGCAAATGTTAACTCTTTATTTGTTTTGAACATATAAAGGTTATATGAAACAATTGAAACTATTTTTATTTATGAAACAATTATTTTTGAGCCATCTTGTGGGGAAAATAAGCAATTTAAAACAATACATGTACTTGAATAGCTTTTCTACCAAAAAGATCGGTGGTTAGTATGACATCTTCTAGTACTCTTTTAAAAAAATAAATGTCTCAGGCACACTGTAAACTTTATACAACATTGTTTAATCCCCTAGAACATGAAGGAAGTGCCTTTATGAACAACCACATGATAAAAGATTAGTTCTAGATAGAAAAAATATATATCATTATGTTAAAGATGCTATTTTTCTGAAGAATGTTTTTAGACCAGATTCTATTCAAACTCCACCCAACTATACACCACAAAAAACGCACAAAAACCCAGAGAAGCTAAGCCTTCTTTCAGAGCCCTCATGAGTAAATTGGATAGAATGATTCAATCTAACTAAACCTGGGGAAAAACAAAGCAAAATAAATCTAAACATATCAGTCGATTTAGCACTCGAACCTGGAAAGTTTTCATTATTCAACATCCTTAGCATTTCCAATTTAAAGCTTTGGTAATATTTGCAAGTTCTGAAGGAGTTTACATCAATTGTTTATAAAGAACTCATTACACAACACTTTTTAAAATTGTATACACTTAAGGAAAGTACAGCCTTGGGCAGTCAATTTCAGTATAATCTAAAGTCATGATGCAGACTTCAGCTACCTAGGGCAATCAAACATCAGCTCTGCTTGATTTATGTGTCTTGTCTATGAAGCAAAATGCTTAAATTTTATCCTACAGAACAAAAGCGCACATACAGGTCATATATCTTACTCAGTTTTAATTTATGCCCTAATAAAATACTTCATTTACATAGAACATTAAAGCGTATCACATCACATGTATCCAATAAGTAATTATCTTCTATTAATACAAAAGTAAAACAGGACATCACAGAACAATTGCAAAACACACAATCAAGAGGTGTCACAGAAATATGCATTTTTTTGAGCTGTTACAATCAGTGTGTAGTATGGACTAGCAGGCACCTCTGTCAATTTGGTTTTTAAAAAAAAAAAAAATTTGACAACAAAAGGGTCCCATGATACCGAAAACCTCTGACAGCTGTAGCTAAACAGAACACACTGGCACCTAGACATATAACCAGACAATTTTGCTAAGGCAAGCACAAGTATGTCAATTTTTATTTTTACACTACTACAAAACTTTGAGCAAAAGAAGGTGTACATGTGCGCTTATCGCTTTCCTTCCTCTGTAAAGAGGACAGTGAGATCTGCCTCCTCCACGCCTGCTTTAAACTTTGGAAAGGAGCCCTGACTCAGGGGCACTTGCCTTAATGAGATTTTGAATTTCTTTGAATTTCGGATGTTCTTTATCAGCTACTAGCTGCAGCAATATCGCTTCGCTAGTAGTAACTATAATTCCAGTACGTGCAAGACGCTGAAAAATAAAAGAGCAGAGAGGAGGAAATCATGTAAGATACTTGCAAACGTGAATAAGTGAATTTTGAAAGAAAAAGACAGACAGCATTTTTAAAAACATCTCCTATTAACCAAACTACTGCCAATTCCATTCCAGCATTTCTTAGTGGTATAATTTATAAAGCTAGGATGAAAACTGACTGGGTTTAGACTTTCCTATGGCAAAAGGCTACCCTGGATTACAACTAAGGCTTTCCACTTGAACTGGATTCTTTCCCCAAGTCTGATTTAATAGGTAGCAGCCCCACACATCTTAATAACAACTCTTTCCCTTTGCATAACCCAGAGGACAGCTTTCTTCACTCTGATGCAGATGAAAGGCCTGGGGAAAAAATTAAAGTAGCGAGGTCCAACCTAACAGCGTTAAGCAAGACATTATAACAATTTCCCTTTCAGTCCTTGTTATGTATGACTACTTCAGCTTTTGGACTACAGAGCGCACTAGTAGCAATAATCTCTGGAGAAAGAAGGAAAATCTCTTCTACAGACATTATAAATCATACTGGCACAACACCAGCTCTTTTAAAATAATGTTTCATTACAGACAGTAACTCCAGCGTCAGTTCTCACAGGCTACAGGATAAAATGTATAGCTGCAGAGAAAGCAAAACCAAAAGAGGTCTGCTAGATCTTTTAAGTGTGCAACTCAACAGGGCTTGGGGCTTCACCTAGCCCAGGCACAGGACCTATTGTAAAGTTATTGGACTTGTAGAACTGTGGCTGTTACTTACATAACAAAGTTACCTTCAGCAAAGGCTGACCAACCCATGCCCCCCCCATCATCTTCCCAGCCATCATGCAGATGGCTTTGGCAGTAAAACTCTTCATGGAGTCAGCTTTCCCTCCCTCACCCTCTACTCAGCTCACGCTCCACCAAATCTAATGGGATCCTAAATGAGCTAAGGGAGGGCAAGTGGCAGAGACTGGATGGATGGATGGATGGATGGATGGATGGATGGATGGATGGATGGATGGATGGATGGATGGATGGATGGATGGATGGATGGATGGATGGATGGATGGATGGATGGATGGATGGATGGATGGATGGATGGATGGATGGATGGATATACACACACATACAGGTTTCAACTGTAATCATAAAAGCAAAGAGAAAGCTCCAAACTTTCTAGCTCTTCAATTACAAAGCAACTGATGGGTGAAAGTTATTAACTTTAAGGAACCAACCAGTAAAGTATATGTAACTGCAGTCTACATAACAACAAACTAACAACATCGTATTTAGCGAAGTCAATACTTCCTGCTTGCCATTATAGCAACAAGCCTCACAATATTTTTATGCTGAAACAAAGCAACTATCTTCCTCAGCTCTCCTACTCCATACAACCATATTTGTTAAACCTCACATGCATACAAAAAAGAAGAAAAATAGGAAAATTAATATGAAATATTATGGCAATGTTTTCAACATGAGCCTCTCCAAGAATACAAAGGTTTTGGCTTTTACTAGTATGGATGACGAAAAAAATCTAGACCCTTAAAAAAATCATTGCCGTCTGTGAAATGTTGATTGAAAAGAGAGAACATCTTCTCTTTAAAAGAAAAACATACCATAACATGTCAAAAGAGGCTGGCATTGCCTTATACCTTTTCTAGGACTAGATGGAATTTTTATAGATTTCAGATTAGCAGAAAATAAGAGATGCATTTCCTAAGTATACTGGATGACTTCCAAGGAAATCACAAGTTTGCTTAGAATGCTGTCTTTGAGAAGGAAAGTTTTGACAGTATGTTGCATCCACACTGCAGAAACAAGTAGAAAAGACAAAGAAAAGAAATCCAGCAGGAGCAGACTAAGCTGTCTCAATCCAAGACTAAGCACTGGCTTAAGACATCTTCATCAGACAGGGCAGAGATTCAGAATAGTCACAACCTTGAACTGCTGTTATTTCATCAATGAAAACTTCAAGATTTTCTTTGGTTTCTGAGGGTTTTTTTAACTACAAGTTGTTTCCTGCTGTCATTTTTGAGCACACAACAGAAGTGGAGACAACCTGTTATCCAAGCAGATCACTATCAATTAAGTCAAATTGTACACCCTAGTACAATTTGACTAGACTTAATTGCACTGCCTAGTACACCCGCTCAGATACTTGCATATTCATCACCAGCACAATCAAAACACATGCTATGTGACGAGAAATATGGAGAACTGAAAGGGCAGGTGGGACCAGATGGGAGTTATTTGGGGTTGCTGAAGAAACTAGTTGTTATCACTGCAAGGTCACTCTTTATTATTCTTGAAAGGTCTCTGTGAATAGGGCTGTGTTATTGTGAAAAGGCAAATGTTACACTCATCTTCCCTGAAAGGTAAGGAAAATGGTCCAGGAACCCTGGTCAATAAAACTCAGCTTACCAGCTTGCATAAATTTACATAAGAGACAATGTTAGACTCATTGAAAGAATGTGACTAGGAACTGTGAGCTCTACGGTGGAACTAGGACAGGATTACCCAAGACTGTGGTATGCTGCCCACTTAGCCCCTAAGAAGCGTAATGCCACAGTCAATCAGGATTAAGGACATGTCCAACACATGACCAGGAGGACTCCTGGTCTCCTCCTCCCAAACATGCCCGTGTCTTCCTTGCTCTCGCCCACAACCCCCAGGAGCAGTTGCAAGTGAGGCTCTGTAACACAAGAATAGGACAATGTTGGTATATGCTGCCATGTGCAGCAGAGAAGGTGTTACTGCTGGCTCAACACTGCGTGGCAAGCGTTTGGCTGAATCACACAGTAATGACTGATGACATAAGGGACCACAGAAAAACGTTTTCTTTTGCTTACTGGAAAAGTACTGCAAAGGTGTACCAAAAAGTCACCTAAAACTGAAAAATGTACAGCTTTTGCAAGCAGTCACACTTCTAAGATCAATGCCTTTTTGACTGGAAAGTAAAGCAAAAAACTAGCTAGTCACTGTTTTAACCTTTACTACACTGGCCCAACTTCTACACTTAAAGGCACATTTTAAGTGATAAATGTACAAAAACGTACACAATAAGGCCAACAGATTTCAGGTTTTCTATATTTGTTTTGTCTCCTACTGCTGCTGTGCCACATTGATTTGGGAAGTCCATGATTTCAGTCACTCCTGTACTCTGTGTGTGTCCCTATGCTCTATGTGACAGTTGACATTAGGTTTCCACTAAATCAAAGTCACGGGTTTCATCAATCACTGTATGCTGGGGATTTCTCTTTAGCCTTTAAGAAATTAAGTCTTCTCAAAATCTATGAAAAAGTATAATATGCTATGGTTATTACTAATTTCCAATTAGTACAATTAATTAGTACAATTAATATTTACAATATTAAAATAATTGTTAGGGCCTGAGGAAAAAAATTGCAATACTTAATGTATATATTGGGTTTTGACTTTCAATAGTGATGCCTGTAGGCAAGTTAGGAGTACACCATCAAAAAATCATTTGCATGAATTTGCTACCACATAGTTGTATGCGCTTTTAAATCTTCTTGTTACATTTATCTCCACCTTCTCAACATTTAGTTTGACTAAGCTCCTAAAAGCAGGGGGGAAGGGAATCTTTACTATAATCAGGGTCTTGCAATTAAGCTTTCATTTGTACTGATGAGGAAAAGCAGAAGGAAGGACAGACATAGAAGGAGATTTGAACAGGATCACATACTGTATTTCACTGCACTTCAAGAATTTCAACACCTGAATAAATACTCCTTGGAACAACAAAGCCAAAAGCTTTGTATCACTTTTACTCTGCTGTAGAGATAACACTGCATAAAGGGATACAGAGTAGCCTATATTGCATGAAACAATCACTTTTAAATTCCAAACATCCCAAACTGGATTGTGCATTATTAAATCATAATTTTAGGGAAAAAAAAAGGCAGTACTTCTCCATTTTCGATGCTATTTTAAGAATAATAGCATTCATCTCTTCTCAAATCTACATTTATCCCCTGCTTTGTCCATACGAATTCCTTGTTAGCTTACAATAAGCAGAGAACTTAACATACCAACCCAAGGTGAAGAAAGCCCTGACCAAGAAACATACCTCAAGAGCAAACATTCTGTCCATCATACTTCTTGACGAGGTGGCATCAGCTACAATATGAACTTCCAGACCTCTGCCAATTAATTCCAATGCTGTTTGCTGAATACAGACGTGAGTCTACAGAGGAGAAATCAAAGGCAAAAAGGCCACCAACAAACTATCATTATGAAATGAAAGTAACACAATCACAAATTAGAGTTCATAATTAATTAGAGTTCAAATACATGTTTTTCTACCCCTGGCAATACAAGGGAACTCAATATGCATTTTAAATGCCAGTTAAGATTGAGACAAGTGCCTGTAGTTTACAAGTATCTCATCTCAAATTTTATTACAAGATAATATTAAAGACAACACAAAAAAGAATTTATTCTGTAGAGCATATCTAAGCTCCAAGTAATATAAATTGAGTTGTTTTTTTTAATTACAGAAAGTGATGCCCCCTTTGAGGGCCAACAGACATTACCATAAAGCAGTATCCGAATGGCAAGACACCTACTTCTACTCCAAAGAGGACAATACTCCGGACGCCAGGGATCTCTGCTAATGCTGCTTCAACTTCTGGCAACACCATAGAAAATTTTGTCTTCGGAAGCACAAGTTTAGCTCCTGTTAAATCAATTTCTTGCACAGTGCTGCCAAGACCTTTGGGATACTGTTCAGTGACAATAACTGGAATTCCCAAGAGCCGTGCACCTTGGAGCTGTAAGGAGACATAGAGGAAAACATAAAAAAAAAAAAAAAAGAACAAACAATAATAAAAAGACATTGTTATTACCTAACACTAAGTAACCATTAGACTGTATGTAAAAATAATAGTTTACAATGAGTGATCGAAACTTACAACAAGAAAAAAAAAGAAGCAAACATACCAGTCGTTGGCCCACGCTGATGATATCGCCAAAGTATTTGATGGCAGGCCGGAATCGTTCTTGCATGTCACAACAGAAAAAAACAGTGCTTGAAGGTGTCAGGTTGCCCAAAGTAGTAATCTGAAAAACAGAAATAAAGGTAATGTTTTCCATGGCAGTGGACATCCTTTCAGAAATGCAGCAGAATATGGAAGAATTTGCAATACCTCTGCTAGATTATGGGTTTATGTTACTTTGAGTCAAAATAGGAGAAAAGTTTTTCAAGCCTGATTTTGGTATGTTTCTGAATTCAAACAAATAGCTGATACTGAACAGTACAGTACAGTCATCAATATATAATCAAGACTTTATTAGGTGGGAAGCACAAGTCAACATAAATGTACATGGAAATTTCTGAATTCTGAAGGGGGCAGAGCAACATACTGCCTAAATTATAGCAAAAAAAAAAAAAAAAAAAGAAAAAGTAGCAAAAGCAAAATTACATTCTTCAAATTCACTTTTAAATCTACAACTCTTGGAACTGATTTAGATTCAGGATAAATTAAAGTTTAAAAAAATTCAGACTTCCACTCATTTTCAAATATTGTATGCACACATATTTTCAATACTTCCATTGTGTACTCAATTTGATTTGTCTATGACATCTTTTAGCACAAGTCTGACCAAACTCCAAAGGCTAGAATGAAAGTAGAGATGACTGTAAACATTAGAAACCAAACTGAATACATTTTAATGACAAAAGTAATCTCCTAGAGTTTCCCTCATGCAAGCTACAGAGTGAGGAGGGGTTAAGAAAAATAAACCAAATACTTAATTTTCTTACACTTAGAAAGAGTGCTTTGTATTCATATAAATAAATTACTTGCACTACCTGTAGAACCAAACTATAGGGCTTCAGATGGAAGCTACAGGGAAAGAAAAGAGCTACATACTATCATTTAGTTGTAAGGCAACTCAAGAGAAATTACATCCATTCAGGAGCTTTTCAGCAGATAGATAAATCTAATTGAATAAAGAGCTTCTGGGAAGTACCCATTAATTATATATACTTCATTTTCTGCAATCTGAGGTTGTAATGCTTTAAACTGAAACAGAAATACAAAATCTGTAAAAGAATGTATTTCAGAAGAGTGTAGATGTATTGGGTTAACGTGACAAGGTTTTGGTAGTGAGGGGAGGCTGTAGGGGTGGCTTTTGTGAGATGCCAGAAACAGCCTTGTGACAAGAGAGCGCTGAATACCAGCTGAATCCAAGACAGATCTGCTACATCAGTTATGCTGGGGACAACTCTATGCTAACATATTTAAGAAAGGGTAAAAAAACCCACTGTCCAACAGCAGCGGTGAGAGAAGGGTGAGAGTATGTGGGAGAAACAGCCCTGCAGACACCAAGGTCAGTGCAGGAGGGGCAGGAGGTGCCCCAAGTGCTGGAGCAGAGATTCCCCTGCAACCCCTGGTGCAGACCATGGTGAGGCAGCTGTGCCCCTGCAGCCCATGGCCTTCCACACTGGAACAGAAATCCACCTGCAGTCCATGGAGGCCCCCACAGCAGAGCCTTGAAGAAGGCCTGCAATATGCCTCAAAGAAGGCTGTGACTCTGAAAGGCCACACTGAAGCAGGCTCCTAGCAGGACCTGTGACTCTCTAGAGAGAAGCCCACACTGGAGTTGTTTGGAAAGGACTGCAGCCTGTGGGAAGGATGCACATTTGGGAAGTTCATGACATACTATCTCCCACAGGAGGGAAGTATTCCCTCGAGAGTTCCCACTCTCAAGCAGGGGAAGAGTGTGAGAAGAATGAATGGGAGAGGTGAAGTTTTATGAACTGACCCCATTCCCCATCCCTCTGTGCTGCTTGAAGGGAGGAAGTAGAGAAGTTGGAAGTAAAGCTAAACCTGGGAAGAAGGAAGGGATGGGGAAGAGGTGGTTTTACATTTGCTCTTATTTCTGATTATTCTGTTTGGTTATTGATTAAACTATAAATTTATTATTAAACTATAAACTATTGATTAAACTATATTAAACTGATATCCCCAAGTCTGTTTTGTCTATGATGGTAATTGGCAAGTGATTCCTCTCTGTCCTTATCTTGATGCATAAGCTTCTTTGTCATATTTTCTCCCCTCTGTCCTATTGAGGACAAGTGATGGAGCAGTTTGGTGGGCACCTGGTGGCCAGCCAAGGTCAACTCGCCACAAAGGAATTGGGAATCGATAAAGGTTAGTTCCAAAACTTTCACTGATTCACCACATGTCTCCAGAGTAAAATGCTGTTGATCTCAATTCCCAAGGCCATGCTTAATAATGGCCATACTTAAACATATGCAACAGCCTGTTCAAACTGTTGGGAAAATTACTTGTATGCTAACAATTGTAAATGCTAAATTCCCTCGATTCTCATATTCATTACACCACTACTGCCAAAGCAGCAACCATTCATAAACATGATTCCTCCAGTTCTTGGGAGCCAAACAGCAACACTACTAATACAAGCAGTTACAGAGGCAAATGCAGTACAACCACAGTGCAGACAATGTAACACTGTGCGCACGGATACCACAGGAAGACAGAAGAGCACCACAACAGGCATCAGGGAAATCGTTTTCACCAGGAAGATACAGCTGCACTGAAAAAGGTTACCATGGATGTGAGATCTCCAATCCTAGGAGATTTTCAGCATTCAGCAATGCAGCAGCTGATTTGATCAAGGGGTTAGAGAAGGCAGTCTCTAGATATTTTTCCCAAGTAACACTTCTGCAACTCCACACCATGTAATGAATGAGGCCTGGGACCAAGAAAGATTGGACATAAAATTAAATAATCACCTTTTTCTTGAATACCATCTATCTACATGCTTAAACAATGCAAAAAGCACTAGGCAGTCAGTATTAATGTACAATTCCACAGGGAGCACCTACTGTAATCCATTCCAGCTTCAGCACTTACTACCATCACAGAAGTCAATCATGACATTTAACTTCCCTACCACTCACCAATAAAACCAGAATAATTGGTATAAACAATATTTTAAAGTGTGGTTCATACTCATAAAATGCGTCTTTTTGTGTTAGCATTTATACGACACAAAAAGACTATTATTTTCTCCTTCAAATCACTTTAAAAATCTGCACAAGGGGAGGTTTAGGTTGGACATTAGGAAGGATTTCTTTACAGAAAGGGTGATTAGATATTAGAACGGGCTGCCCAGGGAGGTGGTGGAGTCACTGTCACTGAAGGCGTTGAAGTAAAGACTGGAGGTAGCACTTGGTGCATAGTCCGCCCCTACAGAAGGATCAAACAAACACAAATATTGTTCACAGATAACAACATGGTCTGACCCATCAGAAATAGAACTCCTGTAAAACCTGTCCCACAGCTCTATTATCTCTACCTTTCAGTGTTTTCTCATCCACAGCTCCTTTGCTGACATTTATGAGTGTTACTTCCAGTTAGGTCCACAGTGAATTTGAAACACAAGAGTTACCATCCTCCTTCATGTGGATACCCATGTGCAAAACTTATTATCAGACCTCAAGAATCAGACCTTGGGTCTCCCTATAGGCCTTCCCCTCCCCCTACTTACTACTAACGCTTTTAGTATTTCTTCCTACAACTCAAATTATTTTCATGGTCCTCCCTGGGGTAGTTTTCATATTGCAGTCTGAAATGAGGCACTCAATACTACTATCAGAGCAATGTTTCTCTGCCCATACGACTTCACTGCTCTAGCAGGGCCTCAAATATCAGCCAATTCACAGCCCTTCCAGGCCCTGTTTATTTTGTACTTTCCAGGATAGTATTTGCTCTTTTCATAATTGATGACACTTAGATTCCTGAGGTGCATTTTAGACTTATAAATCATCCCCTGAACTCTCCCTCATCTTCTATTTGTGTAGCTGATATTTTCTACATTGCTACTTCCATTTTGAAGTGCATCTTGTTGCACCCTGTTTCTCCAACTTGTCCTGAAATACCTGAAGTCTGCTTTTTCAGATGCTTGCAGTTCCTCCCAGCCTGGGATCTTCTGCAAAAATGGTATTTGCCCTAAGTTTTGTCAAGGAGAAGGACCATGGAATAATTTAAAACAGTGGATTTGGAAGCCATCTTATAGAGCATAATTCAATTTTATTTGATTTGACAGTGAAGTGCAGAAGAAAACTGACTGCCTTTCCAGCCAGGGAGTATCCTTTTTATAGACTTCCACTGAATCTCATATGTTTATGTCAAAAAGCACAGAGAACTGGAGCAAAAGCACTATATCTGCTTTTCTTTATTCTCAAATTGGTTTCATATGATTTAATTTATGCCTTCAGCATAAATTCATATTCATACCAGCAGCTCTCTAAAATAAATTTGTGTCAACTGCATATTTGATAAATAAAAGTCTTTACAAAATCTAACACAAATAATTCATATATTGATTTTCCTATTTATTTCTGATTAACTTGCAGTCTGAATTGTGGTAGAACAAGAGGAAACTGGAAGAAATAGATGCTAAGATCAAGAGCCAACACTTGCTGGTGTTTCCTGGACGAGCAGATGTGGGAAGGGCAGAGTGTAGCAGAAAGCACCTTGAAATTAAGTTTCATAAATAGTAACTAACACAGTCCATAAATAAATTCATGTAAGTATTTGCTGTGTATAAAGGAAAGGTTTAGTTTACTACTTCTTTAGTGTGCCACATAAATCCTACTACTCACTTGCTTTCAGTGCCCTCCTCCTCTTCTACAGCGATGCTCCACTTTACATCTCCTGGCAGTGAAAATCACCCAGACCTCCCCAGTGCTACATCCCAAAGAGCTGGGGTGAGGGCAAAACTACACCTAAACATCAAACCTGGGCTGGCACACCAACACCTGTTTGATTTCACTGCAGAAAGAGGCAGGCTGGGCAAGGATCATAAGCCACTGAAGCCACACACTATCTGCCTGAATCCACCCTGCATATACCATCTACTCAGACACAATAACATTAAACAACTTGAACTCAAAACAAAGTAAAAAAAAAAACATCAAAACCCAAATGATCTGAAATTCCCCTCAACAGTACATCAGCATTTCCATTTGTTCATTTCTCTTAGGATTTTCTGTCCTCCGGCTGAAGGTTACCCACAGCACAACCAGAATAGGTACATCAAATGGTCACGTAACCTGATGCAGCTCTTTTACCCAGCTAAAGAAGTTATCTCTAGGACCTTGTCCAGACCAGAATTTAAAGGTATGCTGTCACGAGTTACATACAGCTTTAAATCCTACTCTAGAAAAGACCTAGGTGGGAAAGGAGAGGTGATTTTTCACATCTATATCATCTCTGCTGATTACTATTAATCAGAGAAAATGTGATTGTGATGAAGTACTATAATTACAGGTTCAGCTTTACAAAAATATTCTCATATACTGGCTTTTTATCTGTACTTGCCCTGTTCAAAGTCTAGGAAATCATGATACATGCAAAATGAAATTCTTCACAGTATTTGTAATGAACAAGAAACTGGAAGCAAAGAAATAACCACATTTGACATCACTAGTGACTTCATAAATCTCACGTCAAGGTTACCTACTAAAAGGGCAGACAGGAGGATGTTGCAACCTCGGTATTTCAAGAATGGCATAAAAGAGACAACAACAAAAAAAAGCTACCACCTTTTCTTCTATATTTCTTAAGGAAATAGGTAAGGCTCAGTTGTACTTTGCTGCCTATCTTCCAAATGTAAAAAAAATGAATAAATTCAGTTTGATGTATTTCAAGAGAAAAATAGGTTGCAAGTGTTTCAATTTAGAAGCATAAATATTTATCTTATGCTAAGCAAATGTGCAGCCTTTTACACATAATTCACCATTTTAAAAGGACAGATTTAGTTAAAAAAACCCAAATGATGTGCATATAACTAATGTAGTACAAAAGTCTTCAGCAAAATTTAAAATTACTAAAATGCTTGTTGCAGAGTAAAGATAAACAAGGAGTCTGGATTTGAGGAAAAAAAATCCTCTTTCAGTATTTTCAGCCCTTTTTCCCCCTTCTTTAAGGTTCCACATGCTGCTTTTCAAAAAACTTACTTATTCAGGAATGTACGAAGGTATCAAAATTTATAATTTCACCCTAAAACCCCCAAAGAGGACCCCTGCAATTTATGCTTTGGCTTCTCCTGGTCTTCAGAAAACAGACCTGGGTTCCTGAGTTAGTTAGTTAGTTCTAGTTTCAGGCTATCTGAGCAATATCAGGTACATGCAATAAGAGCAAAAATCTGTGTATTAATTGTTATATTTTATTGACCTTATCATTCAGCAACAGTTGAATATAATTCTGCAAGCAGTTCTTTTCAAGACAGCTATGCTCGAGACACCAACCTGTTTCAAAAAACCATCCTGAAATAGATGTGCTTTATGCAATGACGTCAGCAATAATTTTCCCCTTTTAGCTTCAGTATCTTCAGGTTTACCAGTTTGTAAATACAGAGCACAACTCTTCCTCCTGAGGAGAAGTCACCTTGAAGTTAAGACAGCAACTGTGAAAAAGCCTCTCTTGGTTATGTATTTGAAAGCTGCCTGAACTCCTCTATTACACAGCTGTAATGTGCATACAGCTGTCTTTTCTTTGGATATCACCAAAGTATTTTTCCTTACTTCTCTCCTCCAAAGGCACCTACAACACTACAGGAAAACACAGTAATTTTTGTAGCACTATTTAGCTGTATTTAGAGGCAACTAAAGTGGTCCTGCATTCCCTCAGCCAAACTATAAATATTATAGTCTCCTGTTAAAAGACTTTTAAAAGACTTAGAATTTATGAAAAGCAGACGCAGTCCCTCCATTCGGGAGAGGCCTAAGGAAGTGTCCCTCTTTGCTGCATGTCTGTGGTTGAGGAGATTCAAGCTGAGGAGCGGCAGCCGGGCAGAACATCACAGTGTAGTGCAGCCCACCAGCCTGCCTAACACTGCATGGCCACCAAAAGCTTAAGTGACTGTTTCGTGTCAGGACACCCAAAAAAACCCCAAATGTAGGTATATGAGGATGGTACAAAGGCATAAAACTACCAAAGAGCAAATGTCCCTGTACAGATCAAGCCTTGAACTGAGTTCACGGAGTGGCTTTCCAAGGGCAGCATGTGGCAATTTCTCCATGAGATGTCCCCCCTCTGCTGCAGGGACAATAAATTGAAACAGCCCAGCCAAACGTCACCTGATGCTGACATTTCATGAGCTATTGGATCAAAAGGCAACCTTCTATGACAGGCCTGCACAGGAATCAAAATGGAAGGATAACATTCCAGAGATTACGGGCACTAGCTCCCTTAAAGGTTAAAATCCTACCTCCAACTAAATGCATACATATACTTCATAAAACATGCACAGAAAAACACTGAAATTATTGTCTAGGGATACAGTTGCTAGCATCTCTGAATTTTAATTTTAAACCAGAAATATCTTTCTAAATATGAAAGTCTAATCACATCAGCGAGCAAAAGTTGTCCCTCTTGAAACACACGTTCAAAACAGTGATTCAACTGACTATGCCACACACAGAGTTGACAAATCAATGTTGTGTGTAACTGCAGATAAAACATCAGAGAGGGAGGGAGGAAGGGAGGAAAGGAAAAAAGGGCATATTATAGTGGCAATGCCTGAATGAATACAAAGAAAGTATAATATTCTCATCACTAAGTTCTAAAGGTCTTAAAAAGCTCAGCTGTGTCTGCACCATACCGAATGCTTCTCAAACAAATGATCTCTGAGCACCTGTCTCTGGCTTAAGGCAAGCAGACTGACATCATTGTGATGTCTCAGTTGAGACATCTTCAGCTAATTCACAGCTGCTGAAACATATCAAGGAACAACCCACAAATACCATCCTTTTCATATCAACAGCTGCAACAGAACTGCAACAGTATTGGTGTAAGTAGGCAATCAAATAGGCAATAATGCACAAAATATTGGTTCGTCCTGAATCCCTGCAGTCAAAGCTGTCTAGCACATTTGCACCCTGGGAGTGATGTATCCTTCCTTGTCTGGATACTGACCTTTATTCCAAGAGTATGTCCTGCTACAAATGCTTGAGCTGCATTTACAGTTTCAGTGCAGAAGGCATCTGCAAGGGAGTCTTTGCAGAGTAGTGATCTGCATGCACAAATAAGAACAAAATTCTGACCTGAAACACTGTTATATGCCCAGAATACACAAATTCTGGTTTTAAAATCCTTGCTTTAATTAACACCTACAACAACTCTTTTTGCAAGTTGGAAAGACTATTCCTTTCCAGTTTTTCTGACTGGGCCCCCAATAAATTCTGTTTTCAACACAGAAACAGAAAAGTTTTAAACTTAATAGGATGAGTGTATATGATGAGAGTTAATAATTTATGAAACTAGTTTGTTCTTCTTAACCATTCTTTCCATACATCTTTTCCAACCATAAAGTTAAGAATAAAACAAAAAACGCCAAAGGCATCCTTAAATGTACAGTGTAAGCAAACAGGCCACCTTGAGAGTTTATGCATACAAGACACTGTGATTAAGCAGAGTTTACAAACAGGATTAATTAGCCATTTCTGAAAATATTAAGAGAAAACAAGCAATGATCATCTCTTAAGATAACACTTTTCCAACTTCTTAGAAATGCAGGCTAGGCAAGCTAAAACTTCCTAATTATAAATTTAAAAAAAAATGTTCTGAACAAAACCAGCAATGATGCGGGGTTTATTACTGGGGTCTGTTTCGGTTTGTTGGGGTTTTTTAAGTTGAATTCTTTGATACTGGAGAAAGGAAGAAGCAATGTGTTTTAAGTGGAAGTATTACAGCACAACTCGCACCAGTCTCCAGTGGGCATAAAAGTATCTTCATAGGAAAGCATCTGTAACTGCATCTGGCAGTCTGGCTTCCTGGTTTGTGGCTACAGAACTACCAAGCTATAAATTCGCATATCGGAAAGGGCTTTTTGAGGCAAAGAGGGATACAGAGGTCCTGACGAACTACAAGCCAAGATACCGAGCTATGGAAGAGCCCACTTTACCAGCATCTTTCGAGTTTCCACCTCGCAGCATTACCTCCTGTTAAGGCCGGGTAGCACCAGCCGCCTGATTTAACGGAGAGCACTGATTACTTCAGCGACCTGGCTTGTTTTCCCATTCATGACGCCAAGTAAGTTCTGGCTAGCCGAAGGCAAAGCCCAGTTACCACACGCGTGCGGCGCAGAGCGCACCTGCCTTCCCGGCTTGGGAAACCAAAAGTTTCCACGGGGAGGCAAGTGAGCGCGGTCTGTGGGGGCTGCGCCCACGGTCCCAGCCGGCTCCAGGATCCCCCGCTTCTCCCGGAAGGAGCCGGGGCTTGCCGCGGCAGGACGGGACGGGCTGC
This sequence comes from Leptocoma aspasia, assembly GCA_013399835.1. Taxonomy (NCBI): domain Eukaryota; kingdom Metazoa; phylum Chordata; class Aves; order Passeriformes; family Nectariniidae; genus Leptocoma; species Leptocoma aspasia. The sequence continues at coordinate 72,731 of VXAX01002809.1, forward strand.
CCGCCCTCACACGCACCTGTGGCGGCCGGCGCTGCCGCGCCGCCGGCTCTCACCTGGATCTGCAGCGGGACCAGGCGCACCTTGCAGCGCTCGTTGACCAGGAAGCCCTTCGGCAGGTCGATGTACTGGCTCCACTCCTCGGCGAAGAGCTGCACCACGAACTTACGGTGCATGTCTATCTGGTCCCCGTACAGGCTGAGGAACTTCTGGATCAGCAGCTCGTAGCCGGCGCCGTGGGGCACGCTGGAGGGCCGCGCGAAAACCGAGAAGCAGAAAAGGACGGGCACGGAGCCCCCGCCGCCCGGAGCAGCGCCCGGCTCCGCCGCCGCCATCTTCAGGGACCGCCGCGCCGAGCCCCGCCAGCTCTCTGCGGTCCGCGCCGCCGCTCCTCCTCCCGC
>VXAX01002809.1:73151-247693 GCA_013399835.1 Leptocoma aspasia
GGCGGGCCCCAATCCCAGCTGCGGCTGCTCCTGCTCCTCCTCCCCGCCATGGGGCTCGGCCCTGCCCCGCAACCCCACGGGGTTGAGAGCGCCGCCCGGGTGCCTTCGTCGGGCGGAGCGGAGCTCTCCTGGGCGGGGGCACGGTGCCGTCCCTGCTCAGGCGGACGGTGGGAAGAGCAGCCCCATGCGGGCGCGCCCGCCCTCGTCCGGGCGGAGAGAGCCCGTGTCTCCCGGAGAGGGGCAAAGGGACACCGGGGCTGTGGCGGTCCCGGCGGGGCCCTGGCAGGGTCGCGCCCCGGGACAGAGCCCGCCGCGGGGTGCGCAGGGCAGGGCGGGCTCGGAGCGCGGGCGGACACCGGGCCCTTCCGCGGCGGGGACGGGCGCGGCCGCCTCCCGTGAGGCTGGGAAGGAAACCTGTTGGTAGAGCCTGAAACACGCCCGGTTGCTTCGGAGGGTGATCCAGCCTAGATCTGCTTGGGGGACTGGTAGCTGAGTTCTCACACGAGGCTTCCTTCGGAATTGCCCGTTTTTGGAGAGCGGGATGTGCCCGAGCCGCGGCTCCGAGCTTCCAGCTCCATCCACGGATGAGAAGTGAGCAGGATAGAAAGCGTATTTTTTCCTTCGCAGCTTCATGCTCTCTACCGTATTTATTTTTTCACCAAGAATGACTGAGAGCTGAAATTGTTGCCCATATTTTTGCCATAATTACTAGAGTTTCTGTTATATTAAAGTGTGCTTGGGGGAAAGATCTTAGTAGTGGGATACTCACATAGAAAGAAAATACTCTGTTAAAAACAAGTGGATGTTTTCATGCACTGTGCCAATGGAGTGGCAGCACCATTAAGGTTAACGCGTGTCTGCATGGCTAAATACCAACGAGCTGAAGCACAGAGTTGATTAGGAGGATGGAGCACCTCTCCTATGAGGAAAGGTTAAGAGAATTGGGATTGTTCAGCCTGGAGAAGACTTCAGGGTGACCTAATTGCAGCCCTACAGTACCTGAAGGGAGCCTACAAGAAAGATGGAGAGGGACTTCTTTACAAGGCGTGTTGTAACAGGGTGGTAACTCAAACTGGAAGAGAGTAGGTTTAGATTAGGTATGAGGAAGCAATTCTTTACTGTGAGGATGATGAGGCACTTGAAAAGGCTGCCCAGAGAAACTGGATGCCCTTTCCCTTGAAGGAGTTCTGGATGGAGTTCTGAGCAACCTGGCCTAGTGAAAGGTGTCCATGTTCAAAGCGGGGAGATTGGAGCTAGGTGATCTTTAAGGTCCCTTCCAACCCAGGACATTCTATGATTCTGTGCAAGTTGTTCTCAGGCTTTACTGATACTAGAAATTTGGAACTATCATGTTAAATGACAGTATTACATTTTCACTAGTTGGTTGGGGTTTTTTCCACTGGAAAATACACTGTTTATATTATTTGATTTTAAAATTGCAAGGATAAGTAGTCTTTTGCAGTTATTTATTTACTCACTTGTGTAATGACTAGGCACCGAACCAGCATAAAGTGATTATTTTATACACTACCCAAGAAACAAATGTGCAATAGCACCTGCACATTACAGGAAAAACATTGAAGTTATACTGTGTTTAGGCAGATATTACACATATTAAGGTTTTAAAAGGATTCAATCACAAGTCTAAAATAATCATTTTTTTCTGCCTTCTCTAACTGCTAATGAATTCAGTGGTTTAATGCAGAATTTCCACCTCTTTCCCACAGGAGATAGTGTCAAACTTATTCAGTCTAACTGAACACATCTCTGTGGTTAAGAAATACTTTCAAAAGAGTGGAGAGCCTGTCCATCCAGGTTTGATTTAAACACTCAATCGTATCCTGCATTAGGACAGTATTTAGCTGGGAAAAAAAAAAGAAATTTTGATCTCTAAAAATGAGGTGAATGCTTAATAGTGTTTGGTAAATTATATACAACTCCATTCCACCTGCCAGCTATAAAAAAAAATGTCCAGTAGCCAGGGTTCAGGGCTTATTTTAATTATTTGTCCATGCTTACTGTTCTGCTGATTTAATTTATTGATACAGACAGTCATTAATGCTCTTACAGTAGAGGAATACAGGGTGAACAATTTTATGGCCTAGTCATTAGATGACTTGAATCAGTTCCAGTTTTCCAAAAGAAAAGGTGACAAATTGAACACCCAGTGAATTCTATTTATTTTCTGTGACTTAAACTGGTCACCGTTTCTTAATTTGTACTTTATTTTAATTTAGTTCAGTTCTAAAATTAAATGTACTTCTAAAACATAGCACGGTAGTGGTTTTGTGGATTAATGGTGCCTTTTAAATGGATTTCCTTTTTCCATTATAGCAAGATAGATACATCTGTATTAAGAAAATAGCTCATAGCAGGTTCTTACCTTTCTAAACTGCTGTCTATAATGAATACATTTGAATAAAAATCAGTTATTTTGCAGAACACATATTTTAGTATGTCCACCAGATTCAAGCTCACTTAAATAACAGAAGTTGTTTTGCTAAGAGGATTAAATGTGTGCAATGACAAGGAATTGTCAAGGCAATACCCACATTCATCCAAAACCCGGATGCCGAGGGGCTTTTCTACTGCAGCTGACCATTGCTCCCACTGTTGCCCCTCAAGTCAAGGACCCAGAGCAGGGGCTGGTCCTCCCTGCACAGGAGGTCTTGCAGGCAGAGGAGCACAGCTGCCAGGCCCCTGCACACACATAAAGGCAACAGCCATAGCTGCTTTCTGTACCACACAACACATCTGTGCTTACCCAGTGACACCTAATCTTGGCCTTACTGTACAGCCTTGGATCGTTTCAAATTCTCTCTCTTACACTGCAACTTCAGTTTCCTTCCTTCCTTCCGCCACTTCCTTCCTTCCTTCTGCCACTTCCTTCCTTCCTTCCTTCCTTCCACCACTTCCTTCCTTCCTTCCTTCCTTCCTTCCTTCCTTCCTTCCTTCCTTCCTTCCTTCCTTCCGCNGAGCGCCGGTTCCGGACGGCGCCCGGGTTATCGTTCACAGCCGCGGCTCTGAGCTTAAAGAGCGGCTCCGACAGAGCCCCCGGGCAGAATCCCTGCGGGGTCCGCGCTGGGCTTTTCCCCCTCCCTCCCTCCCTCCCTTCCTCCCTTCCTCCCTGCCTTCCTCCCTGCCTTCCTCCCTGCCTCCCTTGCCTGCCTCCCTTGCCTGCCTCCCTGCCTGTGCTTGGAGAGTATTGTCCCATAGAGGAAATCACTCCTGGTGCAAACACATCTCAGACTATGTATTTTTCCATGCCACCTTTGCTCATCTTCAGTTGTCAAGGGATCACCCTTGGGATACAAACTTGAGAAGGGGCACTTTCCAAGCATCACCAACTGGATTTCCAAGCATCACCAAGTTGGATTCAATGTTTGTGTTTGTGCCTCTTATGACACAGCTCCTGTCGCAGTTGCAGAGGTATCACACCATTACAAATATGAGGCTTAGCCCACCTACAAAATCCAGCACAGCATTTTTTGCCTAAGAGTATGATGCAGTATGCAGGGAAAACACCCAATGATCCCCATTACATTGGCTAAAAACAAGCATGGTACTTTTAACTCAATTTGAATATTACAAAGTGTGTAACAGCATTTGTAATACATCTCTTTGGCATTTCACATTGCAAGTAATCATCAAGTGTCATCAGTTCTGGTACATAATTAAGAAAAATATTGCTTTTGCTAGGAATTCAGTGTTAGCCACGTCATGTCATGTAGGCTCTATTTTGATATCTTAAATTCCTGTATAACAGCACTCGGAACTGGATAGCAGAATGTGACAATGGTAACCACGGAATCAGAGTCATAGAATTGTTTAGGTCTGAATAGACCCATATGATCATCAAGTCCAACTGTAATATAGTGCCATGAGGCAGAGCCAAAACATAGACAAGACCCTACTTCTATGTTACTAGTATTAAAAATGTGAAAATTCAAGTTTTCATGGAAAAAAATAGCACTGTCAAAACACTCTGCTGAATTTAAACTGGTTTTTTCTTAAACTTTATTAAAATGATGATGCCACAATAGAAGCTTAATTATGGAACTCAGCTGTTTTATTCTGTAGGAATTTAAAGGATTGAAGTTGGGAACAATTACACTATTATGAGGCAGCCATGTTCAAATTTTCTTGTATAAAGCAGCCCAGTTTTCTATTGATAAAATATATAAAGATAAAATGTAGAAAAAACATATAAAGAGCTTACTTGCTGAATAGTCATATGCCTGTTTTCACAGTGATATGTTACAATAAAATTTCTTAGACCTATTTTCAGATATGGTAGCCCCACATTTCTATGAATATAAATAATTACATATCTTCATTACTAGCATTAAATGTGATATGGTAATTCTATTAAAGCACAGTCTTAATGAATGTGTTTTGCCTTTAAATCACAAAGCACAGCAGGCAAAGTTGTCAAAATTTGGTAATTATTTCTTCAAGATTAAGTATTGCAACTGTATATTTTCAGGGCACAGAATAACTTGGAATTACACCAGATGTTGGTCAAAAAATTCAGTTACGTTTCCTTTTGAGATTTACTACCAAAAGATTTTCAACATCGTTGATGTAAATGTACAAACATGCTTTGCCAGGCAGACAGAGACCAAATAGAAGAGGGCTTTTTTCATCCCCAACTGTCAAGCTGGCTAATGACAGTGGCAGAGATCTTAGAATCCATTTGTTGAAAATTGAAAGTCTGAAAGTTGATAGCCTAAAAACTTAAGAGCATTTATTTTATGATATAATTGCTCTGCATCTCTTGCAGTCACTCTTCCACTCTTTATATACATTGGGTTTTGGGGGTTATTTAGTTTCTGCTTAATTTTTCCTTTGAATCAATAATGTTTGGTCACATGGGACACCCGTTTCCATAGTGAAGAGTGTTTTGAGTGTTGTCTGTACTGTGCCTGTTGCTTGATCCACAGCTTATTTTTATGTCTTTGATGACTTGCACATGTTTAGATCAAATAAGCTTTAGTCACAAACTGCTCTTGAAAGAATTTTCTATGCAAGTCCTTCTTTGGGTGTGTTGTTTGTTTCCAGTTCAGCCTAACTCTTCTAGACCTGTAATCCTGTTAAATACTCAGATGTCACTTTGTTTTGTTGTTGTTGGGATTTTTTTATTATTATTATTTTGTTTATAACCTGGAAATGTTCCATTTGGGACATTTGTAGAGTTTCCACAATCTCAACAAACCTTTTGCATTCATACTTTGAAGAATTTGTGTACTACCCATGAGGCAGTATCTTTTAATGCAGTCACATCTTAGCAGTTATGGACCTTTCCAGTTTTTCTAGTTGATTGGACAAAGATCTAGGAACCTATGAGACAAGTCTAGGTTTCCCAAGGAAGCAGTTTGTCAAACTTTAAAGATTTTTCTCCTGCAAATTAGGTGTTTCTTCATGAATGAGTGGCCAGGTCAGCTTCCTTTCCAGTTTTGTTGCCACCTCTGCTGCTGTCTTCATGCTTTGGCATCTGTACCCAGCTGTCATGACTTTTTGAACAACACATGTAATAAGTGTATACATATGTGTTCATATAACTAATATCTTATAGTACAAACCTGATGTCATCTATATATATTTAGCCTTTCCCACACTGGAAGGTATACCCTGTGCTCAAGGACACTTCTTCCACAAATGGGAGTAGTTCAATTTATTGAATTATACTGTCTTTGTAAGTGTTGTACATGGAATCACAAATGCTATTCATTTTCTCAAACTATCACTATTTTATTAATTTAACACCTACTTTGCTTCTAATTGTAAACTGTATGACCTTTTTGTAATAATTAAAGCAATAGTTTACTGATTAGAGAAAGGAAGTAATTTGATACATTTTAATAATCAAAACATTTGAGCTCTTCTTCATCTATCAAAGATGAGTTGAAATCATCTCTGTTGTCACATTGAGGGCAGAACCAAGTTTGAAGTAACTGTCCTTTTCCTCTCTGGTTTTACTTAGTTCTTATTTAGCTCTTTGAAGACATTAAATTCAGCCAATGGCAGTATGTAAACTAAAACAAGCCTCTAGGAGTCATTACCAATGGCATTTTTCATAATATACCTCTTTTTATGGGCTGCAAAACCTTCTAAACTGTCTGTTTTGGGATTCTAGAAATAGCTGACTCTATGTGAAGAGTTTCCTCTGTACATGGAGGTTGCTCCACCAGGAAAATATTGCTCAGGCACTGGGGATGGGAGCAAGCCAGTTTGAGGCAATGCTTTGACCATAAAGGACACAGTCTGGCAGCAGTCAGAATGGAAAAGCAGAACAGTTTAAGAACAGCCCAGTCTCTAGCAATGAGGCAGATCCCAGCTCAAGCCAAGAAAGTCAGGACAGCAAGTCAGGGTTAGAATCACAGAATTGTAGAATGGTTTGTGTTGGAATGGACCTTAAAGGTCGTCTAGCCCCATAACCTCTGCTTTGGACAGGGACACCTTTCATTAGACCACATTGCCCCTTCCAACCTGGCCTTGAACACTGGCAGGTGTGGGACACCCACAACTTCCTGGGCAACCTGTTCCAGTGCCTCATAACCTTCACAGCAAATAATTTCTTCCTCATATCTAATCTAAACCTACTCTCTTTCAGTTTAAAGCCATTTCCCCTTGTTCTGTCACTACATGTCCTTGTAAAAATTTGCTCTGCAGACTTCTTGTATTTATGTCCTGGAAGGTCACAATTAGGTCACCCTGAAGCCTTCTCTTTCCCAGGCTGAACAATCACCATTCTCTCAGCCTTTCCCCATAAGAGAAACGCTCCATCCCTCCCATCACCTTAGTGTCCCTCCTCTGGAGTCACTCCACCAGGTCCATGTCCTTCCTGTGCTGGGAGCCCAGAGCTGGATGCAGGGTTCCAGGTGGGGTCTCACCAGAGCAGAGCAGAGGGGCAGAATCCCCTCCCTCCCCTGCTGCCCACGCTGCTTTGGATGCAGCCCAGGACACGTTTGGCTTTCTGGGCTGGGAGTGCTCATGGCTAGGTCATGTCCAGCCTCTCATCCACCAGCATCTCCAAATCCTTCTCCCCAGGGCTGTTCTCCATCTGTTCATCCCCCAACCTGTGCTGATGGCAGGAGTTGCCATACACCAGGTACAGCACTTTGCACTTAGTCTTGTTAAAAATCACGAGATTCCCATGGTCAGTGGGAATTCTGTGTTTCCCAGGTCCCTCTGGATGACATTCCATCCTTCCCGTGTCTCAGCTGCATCACTCAGCTTGGTGTCATCTGCCAGTTTGCTTAGGGTGCACTCGATCCCTTTGTCTGTGTCATTAATGAAGATATTAAATAGCATGGATCCCTGTACAGATGCCTGAGGGACCACTTGTCACCAGTGTCTGTCAGGACTCTTTGCTCTTGACCACCACCCTCTGGATGTGATTGTCCAACCAATTGCTTATCCACTGAACAGTCCACAAGTGAAATCCTTCTCTCTGCACTTTAGAGATAGGGAAGTGGTGGGAGACCATGTGAAAGGCTTCACAGAAGTTCAGATAAATGACATCTCAACCCTTCCCTTGTCCACTAACATGGTCACTCCATCATTCAAGGCCACTGGGTTGGTCAGGCAGGACCTGCCCTTGGTGAAGCCGTCCTGGCTGTATTGAATCACCTCCCTGTTCTCCATGTGCCTTAGCACAGCTTCTAGGAGGATCTGTTCCATGATATTCCCAGGCACATGGAGAGGCTGGGAGGTCCCTGGTTGCCTGGGTTCTCCTTTCTACCCCTTTAAAAGATGCATACAATGTTTCCCCTCTTCCAGTCAGCTGGGACTTCCCTGGACTGCAGGACTTTACAAATTCCATGGAGAGTGGCTTGACAACTACATCAGCCAATTCCCTCAGGACTCTGGGATGCACCTCTTTGGGTCCCACAGACTTACATAGATTCAAAATCCTCAGGGGGTCATGAACCAGGTCTTTACTTATTGTGGTAGGAACTTTGCTCCCCCAGTCCCCATCCTGCTGTCCATGCACTCGAGAGATGTGAAAACAGAAGTTGCCATTGAAAACGGAGGCAAAAAATTGTTGAGTACCTGATTGTTCCCCTCATCCATTGTTATCAGTTTTGTTAATCAGGGAATGTGAAGGTTCTTTGACCTTCCTTTTCTCATTAACCTACCTGTAGAAGCCCCTCCTGTTATTCTTTGCATTCCGTGCTAGGTTCAGTTCCAGCTTTGCCTTGGTCTTCCTCACCTTCCTTACCCAATCCTACACAACCAAATTTCACACCTATACTTTTCCCAGGTTACCTGTCCTTGTTTCTACTTCTATGCATTTGCTTCTTTCTCCTTTATTTTGACCAGCAGTTCCATACTAAATCATGCTGATCTCTTGCCTTCCTTGCCTAGTTTCATGCTTAGAATCAGCAAGGGCTCAGTGTACCCATAACATCCATCAAAGACCACTCAAATGTCTGAGGATAGAAGCAGCTCCCTATCAAAGGCAGGAAGGACCTTAGGCACAGCTGGGTGCCAGACCCCTGGAAAAGCAGCTTGAAGAGCCTGTTGGTGCACACAAGATTTTGACATGAGGTCTGTAACTGTGTAGCATGAAGTATGAAGCTAGATTTGGCAGATACATCATTGGGTGAACAAATTAGCCTTTTGAAATGCCAATAGATTACTGTCGTGGCCCTGCACAGCTGCTAGCTCACTCCCACACCAGCATGACTGGGGAAAGAATTGTAAGTAAGTATAAAATCTAGAAAACTTATGGGTAGAGATAAAGCCAGTGGGTTGAGGTAAAGCCAGTTAAATTGGGAAAGCGAAAGGAATACAAATAAGCAAAGCAAACCAAGAAATTAATTCAGTGCGTTCCATGGACAGGCAGGTGTTCAGCTGTTTCCAAAAGAGCACGGCCCCATCACACATGACGGTTACTTGGGAAGGCAAACGCCATCACTCCAAACCTTCACTTCCTCCTTCTACCCCCCCACTTGACATACTGAGCATGATGTGGTGTGGTGTAAATACATGGGATATTATATGAAATACCCCTTTGGGTCAGTTTGGGTCACTTGGCTGTGTCTCCTTCCAGCCTCCCATGCACCCCCAAATTCCTCACCATCGTGGCAGTATGGAAAGCAAAAAAAGCCTTGGCTCTGTGTAAGCCCTGCCCAACAATAACAAAAACATGTCTATATTATCAACCCTGTGCTCAGCACAAATCAAAAACACAGCCCCGTACTTACACTGTAAGGACAATAAATTATATCCCAGCCAAAATCAGCACAATTACTTACAGCTAAACTCTGTAATGTGAATTTATAAACAACAGAATTCTTTCCCTGTGCTCCGTTCTTGGAGTGAATAGCTACCCAAATCAACAAGGTGCTTCTATCACATTGTGCCTTTGCATTTTCTTTTGGCGTGCTTTTCTCTTTGGCAGGCTTTGACCTACATTGGAAAGTGTAGTTCCACTAATATGAGGTGTATCAGCCAATTGTAAGACCGAGGAAAGTGTCAAAGATTTTTAAGGAGAAAAGGAGTATTTTCTGTCTGTTCTTTTAGTGTCGGCATTTATCTCCATTTTATCTATTTTTAAATCTGTCGCTCCAGTCCTCTGTTTCCCAGTTCTAAATATTTTATTTTGAGGATGTAATTTACTAACTCAAGAGCTCTTTGAAAAGCTTTCTAACTTGATTACTGTCATTGGGAACATCTGCCTAACAAACTTCTGCATTAGCAGAATATGGTTTTCATTTCTCAGGAGATTCATAGGTTTAATTCCAGGACTCCTTAATCACTGAGTGATTTTGCATTAACAAAAAATTATCCTTTGCCTCCTGTTTCCTTAAAAGTTACTTTTTTTTAAAGATGGAATAATAGAACATAGGAGAAAGAAGAGGTCCAGAGCACAGATATTTTTAGCTAGCATCTATTGTAAGTATCTCTGAGAGATCAGGATGAATAGCCTCATCGTCACTCCAGGTCTGCTGCCACCTGCACAATTAATAGATCATATTCATACGAGCAAAGCTGCCTGACAGTTGACCCATTTTGCAAACACATACATAAATGTGTATGAGACCTTTATTTGTTGCAACACTGTTTCTGGAGTCAGGTTTTATTGCTGTAGCACCCAAATAAAAGCTGAAGCAAGAATTAAAAAAAAAATCAGTGCTTTTTTTTCTTAAAGCTCTTTGTCTTTACAGAGATTTCTACCACTGGGAATAGGGTTTCTGTGACTCTTTGTTCAATGATGGGCTGTAAAATGAGTATTTGTTGAAAGTTAAGACTAAGAAAATCATTAATTTGGACAAGGACTTATTAACAAAGAATGATGCAATGGAATATGCAGGGATAGTATTATTTCCTGTGTGTGTTTTGGCGGATTCCACTGAATCGCATCCTCAGTGTTACTTAGAGTTTCAATAGCTGAAATCCTTTCCATTTTTCTTAATATTCTTTGGGGGTTTATGTCAAAATGGAACAAGTCTGTAGGTGGTTTGGGGTTCAGAAAAGGAAAAGAAAGCAGAACTCTAGTGCCAAATGTAAGGTTGTGGCTTTGAGCTGTCTGTGTTGCTTGGTGTAATGTGAGAATTTGTGACAACCTCTGCAATGACCACCACCTGCCAGATATGTAAATCAGCAGTTATAACTCAAATGCTATTTGTTCAAAAAACTTGTAGTAAGGTTTCTAAAACCTGCAGTTTTGGAAACAACGGTGTATTTTCAAACAATTGCTTCTTAGTGACTCCAATCTTAATGTCACAGCAAATACCTAATTCTCTTGCAGATTAAGAAACATATATGTAGAACTATTTTTACAACAGATTATCATCAAAATGAGTAATACATTTTTGTTTTAATACATTATTGAATGCAACAGGCCTTTTATTAAATGCAACAATGCTATCTAGTGTATTGCTTCAGTGGATTTCTCTGTGCAGTTTTAATGTACTGCTGGCTCCTATACTTAGAATATTTATTTTTTAAACAAAGACAGGATGGTGGTGACAGAAAGCAAGATACTGTGGGCTGCAGAAAGAATGGTTTTCACTTACATTCTGAGTATGTCTGAATATACAGGTTCTGAACATGACTGTGGAAATTGCCAACACTGGGTGTGTAAATAAAAAGCTATTGGTAATTCCCTGACTGTCCTCAATCAGTCCTGGAAACTGTTTTTTAAGATGCCCTTTTCTGACACTATTTTTTATGTACCAAAGCAAGGCAGAGATTATTTTAACTAGGTCAGAAGTTGTCTAGGAGGAACTTGTACTGAACACCACATGGAGAGGTTCAAGAAATGTACAGACTATAGGATCAACATTTTAGTTAGGTAATGTTTAATATTATGAGCTAGCTCATGAACAAAGTGAATAATCACAAAAATATTTCACAAAAATTTGCACTCTGTATGCCTCATTTCTCTAAAGAAATGTAGTTTTAATATAGCAAAAGAGGACAGTCTTTAAAAATAGTCTGTACCTCTGGAGAAAAGTTACTATCTCAAGATAGTTCCAAATATACCTGAAAAATGGCATATGGACTACTCGTTGTAGCAGAGATCTGCCAAAACCAGACTGAGACAATGGTGAATCATACTTCTTACTGTTTTGATCTGTGAATTTCCCAACAAAACCTCTTTGTTAATGGCAGATTACAGGCATTTGAGTAGATGTAAGCTTCTCTTCATGAAAATTGGATTTTTGTGACTAGCAAAATGGAAATGGAGTTATATTTTTTTTATAATCCAAAAGAGGTTCTCCTTATCTTGTGACAGAATATGGCTTTGTTACTGCAGAGATATATAACTGATTGCAGGGCTTTCACATGTTATCAATAAATAATTTTCTCTCTTTAATGTATGATTGTAATTAAAGCTTGGATAGAAACTGAGCTGAATGTGTATCGCTGCATTTTTCATGGCAATCTGTAGATTTTTTTGCATTTGCAAAAAAAATGGTTTTGTGTAATTCTAGGTGAGTATTCAATTATCTCTTTGCTCCCAGCAAATGAGAATTAGATACCTACATGCTGACAGGAGATGGATTTAACACATAATCTTCTTCTCACTGTTCTCTACTAGTCGATTCAGGCATTTCTTGCTCTTTGACCTGACTTCTGTGGATCTTATTTGCAGGCATATAACTCTTCCCTCACATTTTTTAAGGCTCTGTCATGGTGTCCTGTGAATTTCACTCAGCATTTGAGCTCTTGAGATAGGCACTGAAACAATGCCTGCAGCAACTCCATTTCCTTCAGCTACTCAGCTGTGAAATGGGCAGCTCTGCTCCTGAAGCATGATAGCTGCAAATGGAGCAGGAACTTAGATCTCTCTTGCTTAGTATCACAGAATCACTGAATGGTTTGCATTGGAAGGGACCTTAAACACCATCTAGTTCAAGCCCCTACATATATACATACATACATATATATATATATATATACACATATATATATATATATCAATATAGATACATAAAGTTAAGGTAAAGGTAGAACGCTACAAGGTTGTAAGTGGAAGAGCTCTGAGTATTAGGACTGCAAAATGTGCTATACCTTTGGAATTTTAATCCAGACTTTTCCAAAATGACACTCTTTTGGCCTCTGTATGCAAGACTTTAATTTAGATTATTACAGAAATGAGGAGCTACTCACAAATCTTGAGTACAGCCCACATTTTCATAGCTAGTGTTTGGTTTCTTCTTTTTTTAAAAAAAATTTCTCGGGACTTAATCCCACTTAATCCCTATGAAAATTTATATAGCCAGGGAAAATTACAAGTCTCTACCAGAAGATTGTAAGGTGTTCAAAATCTAATCTTTTCTCCCTGTATCTCACTCTGTCTGATTGGTTTAATCCACTCCACCAACTGCCTAAATTGCAATGTCTCATTTGGGATATACAGTGTTTACTGCCAGTTTGGGATTTCTTTAAAACCTTTATTTTTAAAAACTCAGGAAAAAATTTCCAAAGTTTGCACCATGAAATGCAGCTGCTGGAGATTTAAGAGATGTCTTTTTCAGCCACACGCATGGTATTCATTTAATACCACAACAGAATTGTACTCTAGAAGTATTGAATTTCATTGTAATGTTAGTGAAGTGAAAGGCAAACTACATGCTGGTTTTAGAAGCTGACAAATAAATAAATGCCTTTTAATTTTGACATTTGAATGAATGACATCCTTAGCTCTGTATGCACCCACTAAAGCTGATAGCTGGTAGTTTTCCGTCATAACAGAAGTTAAATATCAGAAGACAATTTTGATGTTCATATCAATTTCTGTGTCTGTGAATTTTCTTAAGTTATTGAGAAGTCTTATCATTGAAAGGTAACTAGAGCAAGATCTGAGATAGCATTCTATTCCCATATACCTTCAGGACAAGAAGCTGTCAGAGTGAGCTAATGCTCAGGCATGCCTCCCCAGAGATCCATCTTCATGCTTTTCCATACCAAAAAATTGAATCCTTATACATGGGGAGTACAGTCTGGCACAAATTAATCTGTCTTCACAGTTTGCACAGTTTCTTATGACCCAGGACTGGTATAGCACAGGTGTTTCTCCCTAAACTGCGAAAGCTGTGAAAAAAAGCATGTCAGGTAAAAAAAAAAAAAAAAAGATAAATAAAAGGAGTACTATTGATCAAGTGTATTACTATTAAAGTGCAGTCCAACCAGTGGAGAAAATTATTAGCATTTAGTAGAAGACACATGTATTTAGGAAAGTATTGTAAGCTGCCTAGTAGAAATTACTTTGGAAAAAAATGTTTGGAAATTATTGGATAGCTAGGCAAGTGTTTAATGATCTCATAGTTAGCTAGATTTTAAAATTACTGTGATTATATCCTGTGTTTGGAGAAAAATTTAAGTAATTTCCCAGATTTGCAAAGGTTGCTGCCTGGTAAAGCCTGCATGTTTAATTTCTACGCTTTCAAAGACCCCAAGAACATAGCGAGTCCAATGTTGTTTTAAATCCCCCTGAATAACATTTCACATACACAGTATAAAACTGTGCTGAGATTACTAAAGTCAGTATGTGTTGTTGATTAATCAGAATTCTAATGTGACATGACTAGTTTCAGCATCAGTGATTTCCTCACTTACTAGTACCAATTTAAAAAAACTAGGAATGCAAGTATGTTTTATTTAGCAAAGACAAAAGAATAAACAAGTTAGGCAGAATAAATACAAAAATGAATGGAAATTGTGATAATCACTATAACACGTTTTTTCTTGAATCACAGGTAACACTCTTGTCATTACTCCCAAAGACATCAGTTAGTTTTTCTGTCATCTGCCATCCCATAGGGGCACCTGTTACTACATATTTTGGCCACATGTAGTTAACAGTGATGCATGAAAGCCTGGCGAAAACAGATTAATAATGAACTCTATCAGGCAAATAACTACATACTGAAATAAGTTGTGTGGTTGTGGATCAAATCTACGTGTTTACAAAGTATTTTAAAACCAAATATATGTCCTTCCATAGCATAAGCACCATAAGAGACTGACAATTCTGTTTATTTGTACTTAGCAGTTTGCACTGAATGAGCAGGACTCTTCCTATCAGAATTCCCATCAAGGCATTGACTCCCTTCTTGCAAGATATATTTCAAATGATTGAATACTCTTTACTCTATTTGCTGTAATGTGGATTTTGGGGATTTGGGGTTTTATTTGGTTGGTCAGCTGGTTGATTTGTTGGTTTTTAAATGAAGGGAGATATTTAGTTGAGTTCTAAACCCAGAACCACCACAAAAAGCATCTCTACCAGACTTGGACTGTCCTTTACGGGTAGCAGTGTCCATACATACTTGTAAGAAACGTTATTTTTGTCAGCATAGCAGTATCAGTTACATGAAGAAAAGGAGACACAATAACGAGTGGTTTTCTGCCAGTCTAAGTTTCATTTACAAATATGTGTGTGTGATCCAGCTGACATAATGCAAAACCTCCCACTTGTCATGCAGGACCATGGAATAACAGGAAGTATGCAAACCTCATGGTGCCAGAACGGCTCCAAATGGGAATAGGTCAGTGTACCTCCTACTGCAAGTTAGCCACAAGGACTGCTTTGTTGTATTGCAAAAGCAATTCCTCACCATTTTATTTGGGCTGTGCTCATTGCAGTCTTTGAAGAAACTCCCTTCTATTTTTAATACATGAGGTTAGTAGTGCAACTCTCCATCTACACCCCAGCCACCCCTCATCTGCTTCTTTACCACCTACTAGCTGAAATTAAGTTTCCCAGACAAATACTGAGACATCATTTTGCAGCGACACTCAAACCCTCATACCTCAGCCAGTCCAAATGTTGATCTGTGTAAAGGTAGGAAATTAACAGGTCAGTCCCAATATTTTCTCATTCTGAGAGGAAGATCCTTTGGGGTATCTGACACGAGCACCATCATTATTCAGCCTAATTGCAGTGTTGGTTCAAGAACTTGGGTATTCATGAGGAATGTGACATTTTGCTGGAACATGCTTCAGTGCATCTGCTGGCACCCAACCTACCGGCTAAAAGAAGGAAAACTACTGGATTGAGAGTAATAGACTCTTTTCCCCTTAGGAAATACAGAGCAAATGTATTATTTTCTTGATGTCAGGGACATCCTATTTCTTGGGGTAGTGCATGGAACAGAACTATTTTACTCACCTTTTAAAACAGGCAGATTGCCCAGGCTATCTTGGTTACGCTATGGAAAACACGGGAGAAGCTGGAACTCTGTGTTTCACTAGGGCTCTCAGCTGGGAAACAAACACTTGTAGGCTCCCAAGGCAGCTGTGTCAGAAGAGTCCCGCTGCTGCTAAAAATGTACCAAGAGTTTGGGAACACCAGTTGGCTGATCCTGTAGTCGACAGAGCATGAAAAGTGGCACACAGACATTGTTCTTCCTCTGGTGCTTTCTCTGACCCAACCACCGGTCACAGAAACAATCTGCTTCATCTTAGATACTTTACAAAAGAAGTGACCAAATGCTGACACTCATGAACAAGCTTTTGGGTTTTGTTTCTCTCCTTTTTTTTTTTTTTAACGGAAAAGTGTTTTCTTCTTTTTTCATGTCTTTTTTTCCCTCTCATTTCTTTTATTTGTTGCATTTAAGTGGTAGAACCTTTTCACTAGTTGTATATAGGATCAAGTATCATAAAGCTAAATAAATTTTAGAAGTGCTAAATATGTTACCAAATCCAAGAAATTGATCTCACTAAATTCTTTAGTATTTTACTACAAGATTAAACATGATACTATGGATGTCAGGGTGCCATCTTGTTTTAAAAATCAGAAAATAATTGTTTGCCATAGAAAGAATGTAATTTTTAATGATGTAATAAAAGGAGTCCTGAAGTATATTCAGCATATACCTATGTAAGAGTTAAAGTAGTTTTGATTTCAATAACCAACCCTTTGCTCAAAATTTCAGCCTAATATGCAGAGTTGGGTTTAACTTTATAATAAATACCTCATTTTAAAATTTTCAGTTCTTGACTAGGTAATGGCACTTCCATCTGTTCAGTAAGTGGCAAACATCCCCTGCCTCAGCTTTCAGATACAGCCAGCCATTTGGGCACTGCTTAAAGAAACAGAAAAAGTGGGACTGCTCAGGAAATGCTAGATCATAGTGACCCCCTCCCATCCTTATGCAACAGTTCTCTTCACTCCCCATGACATACTTTACATTAACATCTAAGGAATGATGTTGGTATAAGTATTTGTTAACTCTCACTGGTTTGTAAATTGCAAAATTGTAAACTTCCTTATTTATTCTGGCAGCCCCATAAGGAATATTGTGTTCAAAAATATAAGTAAGTTATGATCCTTATGTATTTTTCACTGCATCCTTGGTTTGGGTTTTTAAAGAAAATCAGTTAAAGCAATAATCAAAGATTCAGAAATTGGCACAGGTTCTAATGTCTTGTTACATGAAAAGATAGAAAGACACAAGAAAATTATTTTTAAAGTGTGCTACATCCTACTCTTTCATGAGAACCTAGTTTCATACCACTGTTATGATGGAAGAGAGACTTATGATGCCCAGTGTTGGAGAGAGTCACCCTTTCAGTATTCTCTGATACTGCTTCTGGCTGATCAAAGTGGGCATCACACTGCATTAGAAGTGGGCACTGTGCAAATAAAGTATCAAAAGTGGCTGGAAAATAGACTTTGTGCAATCAGACTTAAATCAAACTGAGACAGAATGATATTTGGTTTAAATAATCTTACACTTTATTTTAAAACTTAGAAAAAGCAATTATTAGAACATAGAATCTAGTGTTTTAAAAATTCAGCTATATTCTATACTCATAAATTAATGATCTCTAGCAGTCATTACTAAGAGTATGAAAGCTATTTGGTACTCAATATGCATGACCTAAAGTGCTGCAATAATTTTTTTAATGCTATATAATTTATTTTCCCCATTAAGCACGCAAATTTTCTCTGCCTATTGTTGATTTGCTGCTACACATTTTACAAAAGTTTGCTTTGTCTTCAGAATTTGACACTCCAAACAGCCGGTTTAACAAATGAAAGAGCACAGATTATGAGAAAAAAATTTCAGCAGTGATGTTAGTATTTGGGTTTGTTTGGAGGACTTTCTTCTGCTTCAGTTTCTTTTATATTATATTCCATCAGAAAAGTCCTCTGCAGACCTTTTTTTTTTTCTTCCAACCAGTGTCAAGCGTTTACTTCTTACAATACATATTCAGAAGTATATAAACTACAGAAAAAAAGGATGATACTGGCATATATTCTTCCTTTAGACACAACATGTGACACAATATCTTTGTATGTTGATTCTTTTTCTACCATGTGTCATACCATGTATCATTTATGTTTATTTAGTACTAAGAAAAAGCATTTATATTCCCAAGTTAATATAAAATAGCTTTCAGTTATGTTTTACAGGTTATTTGTTTTGAAATTTGTCTCAAGAGGTAAAAAGTGATTAGTAAAAAATAATGATCAACTGAGTAAAGATCTAAGACGTAACTGAATGTAAATATCAAACATTAAAAAAATTATTCTGGATAACTATGTATAAATACTGGTAATTAATTGCATTGTTTTCTCATACAGTAACTTGTACAGACTGTCTGTATTAGCCGTAATAGCCTATTACGTGGTCAATTAATTAAAGCTTCATTTTCCCAGATAAGATCATCTCATGTAATTCTTTGGTTAACAAGACATATGCTTTCTTAGAATTATCTAAAAAATAAAGAGGATCAGTAATTGTAGATGGATTAAAACCTTCATCCACAAGTCGAAATTTTTGTTGTTTGAATGTTCCCGTCATTTCCATTTTTTCCTGCAGTAGAAATAAACATTATTCAAAAAGAAGCTACTTTTCTTTTTCTCACATTCACATTTGCTTTTCAGAGTCTTAGTTGATGTGAGTCAGTTTATTCTTATTGCGCTGAAAAACCGGAGCTTGTGTGGTACCACAGACCCACACCAGACACGTGGTGACAAGAGCCAGAGACCATTTCTATCTGCATCCCTGTGCAGTGTCTCTTTAGTGTCACTTGTGCTGCATGCAGCCCCAGCATGCCCAAGACAATCAATCTTCTTCACTGGGCACATTACAAAAGGAAAACTACACACCATGAAGCTTCTGAGAGTGAAACCTGTTATTACCAAGAACTCCTTAAGAATAAAACTTGGGAAATTTACTGTATCTATGACTATTGTCACCTCACAATTGGGGTTGAAAGAATCACATACTAAATCAGCCATACTCATATTCAGCCAGGTCCAAATGAAGATGGATCTTGACCATACATTTTGTTTTCAGACTGCTCCAGTGCTAAGGTATCCCTTGGAAAGGTGGTGCAAGGCATCTGTAATAAGTCTTCTTTATTCTAACTATCTCTATTCAGCCCAACTTTATGACCTCTCTATATCATGTTCTCTTCTGTCTTTATATTTTTTTTAAAAATGCAAACAATCTCTGAATACAAAAAATTAAGTATTACATTCAAAAAAAATGTCAAAGAGCCCTTTTATCTACTCCAGGCATACCTATTTTATCTACCGGCTCTGGTTGGTCGGAAATGTTCTGATATCTTCTAAAGTATGATTATATGTCAGATCAAGCTTACTATGTTTTAATCATTTTTCCCTTGAAGTTCTACCCACTACCTTCTCTCTTGGTTAATGACAGTTGTACCAACAGCAATGCATCTGTAATAGAGGCATCTAAATTTTAATTTTAATTCAAATTCCAGATACTTCATATCAATGCAATACCCAAGATTCAGATTCCTTCTGTCCAGTGTAAAGGTTTTTTGTATAGCTGGACAGGAGTGAATCTAGACTAGGTTCTCATAATTCATAACCCGACTACTGCAACATTCTCAACTCTAATCTTGCTTGCTCACATCAGAATGCTGCTGCGAGGTATCTTCCTGGATTTATGAGATAGATTGACAGATACACACACACCTATTTCACTTTCAAGGTCTTTCACAGATTTTTTGTTTCCCCTCTTCATTCTGAACCAATATTCAATCTCTGGGTGGTCTAAGATACCAGCTTCCATAACTTCTCTCTTTAAACAATGACTATTTTTTTCATCTGCTCCTCAGACTTAGGGGACTCCTTCATAAACATCTTCAGAAACATTTATCTGTTTGTCTTTATCATGATATTTGCAAAACACTTATCAGAAATGAAAGTGCTCATCGGACTTCATTTATCATGAATATCAATAGTGTGTGCTTTTGATACTCTTACATTTTTTTCCTAGCTCTATGTAGTCCACTGTATTATATTTACATTTTTACACTGTGTGGGAGGGACTATTTTTTCCCCCAAACTGGACAGTTACTAGAGCAAAGTAGTGCACAAATAAGGATGACTTTGGTGATTACCATGGTGGCAACAACAACACACATTTTTTATTCACCTTTTCAATTTACCTAAGTGTCCTTTCAAATGCTTTGGTATTTGTCATTGCTACACCAAAAGTAGCATTCCTTTTATTGTGCACTGCCCACTGTCTCTTGCTTTAGCTCTATTTCTCTCATTTTCACTGAATAAAATGGATTTTAGATTCTTTTCTCCAGATGCAATCGTTCATGTTTTTAAATCTGCACTTTTTCTTTCACCATGATTATGCTTCTAATCTCCCCAAATCCTTTTGTATGATCTCTGCCCTTGTTCATTTGTACAGTTTCTCTCATTTAAACATAATCTGCAAATTCATTGACTTTTTGTGTAATCCCTTTTCCAGGACTCCGTTAATAAAGACAGCAAATAGGACCAGGTCTAAAACTAATCTAGTGATACATGAACAAGAACTTTTTGTTATTCACTTAGTTATCTCTGTGTTCAAATGATGCAGATGTTTGTATACACAGTGCAATAATGCAGCTTACCTGGACTCGTAAGAAAAGGGGACAAGCGTAACTTGGTAGATAGGTCACTACTTGCTTATACATTTGCTCCAAGTCTAATGATGCATTGTGCTTTAAAATAAGAGAAGCCATTCCTGCTTTTCCTTCATGATCTGCATGAAAGGAAGTAAGATGAGAATGTTGCAACATGAATAAAGCTGACAGTGTAATGATAAACTGTACAAAAAAAACCATAGTGCATTTACAAACCAACAGTCATATATCATATTCTGAGGTTCAGTAAAGCTGCAAGATCTCATTCATATTTTATGTGGTAGTACATGTACTTGGAGAACACTCAAGTGATCAATTAAGCAATAATGCTGTAAATGAGTGTGGTGGGTAAGTCTAAATGGAGTCCTATGCTTGATATAATCGATAAATGTGGATAAACATCAACAACATTCCTCTCTCGAAAACAAGAGTGAAGAGCCTCTTTCCTGGAGTAGCCAATTATGTCTTCATTTCTATCTCTTTCTAGTCTCTTTCTTTTGCCAGTATCTTTTCTTAAAACTGTGAATCTGAATTAACAGAGAGAGCAATTAGAAGTTCTTACTGTTTTGTCTGGAAAAAGAGAGCACTGTGGGTCTTTGGGAAAGAACAAAATGGGGAAAAGGTAAAAGCAATGAATTTCAGCTATCAAAAGTAACTAAACACTTCAACCTAGTAACTAACTAAACACTTTAAGCTAGTAGTAACAGCAGAGGTGTTCTGCCAACCTTATAATTGTTTCAGTTTGTTTTAATTTTTTTGCTAATGCTACAAAATCTGTAAGAAATTTGATTTTTTTATCCTTAAGTGCAATTATCAAGACAGCCAGATAAACTGAGTAGGTAAACAGGTAAGTGTTGCATAGGAAATTAGCATCTCTCATACTTTTGAATCTGATTTTCAGACAGTCTTCTATGGTGTTTCTTGTTTTATGGCTTTAAAGTACAGGTTAAGTGACATTTTTTCTCATTTTAAACTCCTTTATCATTTTGTGGTGGGTTTGTCCTTGCCAGCAACCAAACATCCAGCCAGCTTTGTGCTCAATCCCTTCTGCCATGGGATGGGAAGTGAAGGAAAGCAAGGCTCAAGTGTTAAGGTAATTGCAGTTTTATAGGGAAAGCAAAAGATAGAAGTACAAGCAAAGCAAAACCAGGACATCATTCAATATTCCCCATCATCATGTAGATCAGCTACTTCCTGCAGGGCAGGGCCTCAATCAGAGCATGCAGGGTTTTTTTAGGGAGACAAGGACCACAACCACAAACCTCTCATCTGCTTCTTTTCCTCCAGCTTTAATAACTAAGCATGGCTAACATATGACACAGAATATTGCTTTGGTCAGTTTCAGACCACTGTACCATCTACATCTGCTCCCACGTTCTTGCTGTCCCCAGCATTCTCATGCATGGAGAAAGCCTTGGTACTGTGCAAGCTCTGATCAGTGGTAGCCAAGCACTGTTATCAACACTGTTTTAGCCACCAATGTAAAGCAGAGCACCAAACAGTCTCCTATATAGAAATTTATTTTTATCCCAGTGAGACCAAGCATATATTTTTAAAAAAGATTTAGCATGAATGAGAATCAAGCCCATACAATCCCATGAAAAATAACAAAAAACTATTAGAATAAATTAATGTATTTTCTTCCTTACAAATTTATTTTTCTCTTTGTATTCCTTTTCACTTCTTGGCCTTATAACTTAACTGTTTACAGTTATTTTGTGAGGCAAAGTGAAGTAAGACAGAAAAATGTCTTCACGTATTTTCCTTTAGAGTTATTTTAAAACTACCTTGTTGACATTTTATTTTGGCACATGTGTCTGGATTTTACACAGATGTGAATTTAGTTAATCTTTATATTTTAATTTAGGTTATGTAGTTATCACAAATGTATGCACAGTAGATTTTCAAAAATACTCCTCATTGCATACAGATAAAAAATGCATGATTCACTGGCTCATTCACAATCGGGTGGTATTTTCATTATCTACATTTTAGGTGGATATTAAACAGATGATTCAATCAAACATGATTCATATGTTTAAAACATGAAATAGAAAGAGTTATGAGGGTTAACAATGGACCTGGGAGAAGCAAAATATATAACTCAAACTTTTACCTGGCACAGACACACCATACACATTTGCTTCTTGTATGAAGTCCAGCATTACAATGACATCAGAAACTTCTGTAGTGGCAACATTCTCCCCTTTCCATCTAAAATGTGTGAAAAAATAATTTAATCCCATGACACCTGCCCTTTTAAAAAAGCTTTAGTAGAAACTCCATTTATTTCACACTGATACTACCTCACATTTTTTCACACTTGCCACATTAGATTTCAATCATGAGAAGAAAATGTTGCACTTCAATGCCCTTACTGGGCATTATAACACTGTAAGGCCTATTGAAGATCAATACAATAGTTTCCAAGTTTTTTACATGTATATAAATGTATCAAATGTGACCAATCTCTGCTATTTGATACATTTTTCTCCAAATCAGTATCCGACTTCCTTGCTCATAGCAAATCCATCACTAGTTATATGCTTATTGAAAAGCATGTTCAAAGAGCTGGAATTCCTGCGAAATATTCTGAAAATTAACTATTCTATTCCACAGGAGTATTACTCACTGAACACTTGTGACAAAATTAAGCTCGCATCATCCACTTCAGAATCATTATAATCTACATACAATAGCAATAAATTGAACAGTTCCAGCTGGAAACAAGGACAACCTATTATTCTATTCTATGTATCTTTAAGGAAGAAATATGAAAAGAAACAGTAACTGTACCTGAAGGTATCTCCAATCCTGTCCCAAAAATATAGAAAATTGTCATGGTCCTGAACCATTATATCTCCAGTATTAAAATAAAGATCTCCCTTCTTAAATACCTCACAGAGTAACTTCTTTTCTGTGTGTCTTTTATTGCCAGCATAACCAAAGAAGGGGTTCTTCGCATTGACTTTGGAAATCAGAAGACCAGCCTCACCTATACAGAGAAGTTGAAAAAAAACCTAAAATATCATTGAACATTTCTGCACCTGACATTAGTATTACTTACAATATTGTCCACGGAAATTTACAGTCACTTGTATTTCTTCCTGGTGACTCAACAGTTTTCTCCCAGAATAGTCATCTATCAATTGTAAGCTCACTAGTAGTTTATTATCCTCTTGAAGTGCACAATTCAAGTTAGTATTGATTGACTCCCCACATGTTACTGATTTCCATTTCAGCTTTATCAGCTTCCTAATGAAAAACTAGTGTTAATCAAAAGCAGGTGCTCAGCCCAGGCACTATGTCCCTATTTAGTTTCTTCTCAGAAGTTCTGAGAACACTGAAATTACCTCAGTTGGTCAGAGCCTGGTGTTAATAACACCAAGCTTGTGGGTTTTAATCCCTGCGGGGACTATTCACTTAAAGAGTTTGACTTGATCCTTGTGGGTCCCTTCCAACTCAGAATATTCTGTGATTCTGTGACTTCTTAAGAATATTCATTAAGGTGATACAGCATCATCAATTTACTTTTTGGTGTAAAATATAAAAGTTTAATGAATTTTTTTTTCCTCAAAAAGTAGGGAGAGTAGGGAAAAGGATTATCCTCTTATGCATGTAGAGTACCAGGGTGTTAGTTTGCAGAGCATGGAATAATTGTATGAAATAACCTTTTTGGGAGCAAGTTCCAAACAATATAGCTTAAGAGTTCCATTACTTTGTAACAGAGACAAGAATTATAAATATGAAAATATACCAAAATGCTTCCATAAGTAGGCACCATTTTTAATTTACGAGTGCCTCCTTAAAAAACAGCTGTGCCTTTTTTTTTTCCATAAACTGGTAGTGTTTAAAGTAGAAGTATTTAGTTCACTGGTAGGATCACTGCAGCCATAATGCTCTGAAGAAATAAGACATGGGTAAGACAAAGATTATAGACAGACATAATGCTTTTCATTAGACTGAGTGGCGTAGTTGGAAAAAAATTAGACCAAGTGTCTAATTAGAGCATGTATTCCCTTCCCAGGTCAGTCTGGCATCCTTAGAGATAAATTTCTATAAAATTTCAGCTTTTGGTGACATATCGTCTTTAAAGTGCCCATGTTTGATTACCAACTGTCAGAAATCTCGTAACTCCTTTGAAAAATCTGTTTCAGCTCCCTATTAAAGCTGTCTGCCTGACCTTTAATATGAGTTTTTCTTGCTTCAGTTTCAGCTGTTACCTTCCCACAGTTCAATGTATGCTCCAGTATCTGATAACACTTTGAAAAATTGTGTAATCATGATTTTTGATAAATATTTTTAGGACAGCTACAATCAAGCATTTTTAGGTTTTTTGTTGTTTTGTTGTTTTTTGGGGTTTTTTTAATTATTAAGCTGAATCACATCACCTAGTCAGAAACACTTAATCTCTCATCAAATAGCATTTGCTCTAATCCACCAGTCCTTCCTCTAGATCTCTTAGGCAACCATTTCCTTATGTTAACCTCCTTTAAAAAACACAGATGTCACTATGTGTAATTTCAAAGATAATGCCTTAGCATCACTTTTGAACACTACTCTTCTGTGAATACATCCAAGGATCTCCTGAATGCTTCTTATATCAGCACTGGTATGTTTGATGCTGTTTTATCTGAGATCAAAAATTGTACTGCTTTTTTTCAGAGGAAAGAGTAATAGTTAATTTGGTAAACTGCAGTAACACAATAGCAAGGCTCCTTAAAACAACTCTATGAAGTATTTTTATTAAAATCAATAGGCTGTAATATCCTACTGAAATACATACTTACCTTTCTTAACTTTTTCACACCAACCATGCTTATTTCTAATTGGCTCATCTTTTTGGAAATCATACTTGATTAAATCAAATGGGAAAAAAAGCTAAAAAAGGGAAGAAGTCATCAGTTACTCATCTACACAGTGACATCTGGTGGCAGCAAATACACATAAGGAAACCTGTACTCCAGTCTTGCTCATCTGAAAGGAGAATGCAGTTTCATTTAAAACTGAAAATACTCTGTATGTAAATTTATGCAATTTCCTGGAGGTAAGCAACATCAAAACAGTTTTGTAAATGAAGACATACAACTGTCCTTTCGTTAATTTTCTTACAAGTAAGTTATGGGATCCACATCATCAGTGAAAGAGCAATGTGAGTCAGCATAATAGAAACGTTATCTCAAGTATTTAAGTGACATCTCATGGTGGTGGCTGATATGATGTGTTCCTGGGGTCTTCTGGCACTCAAAACAGCTGGCAAAGGAAAAGCCTAACAAACGAAAATCTGGGCTTCACTGTTGCTTTAACTAGCCTCAGTTCTTCCCTCTTGCTTTCTTAGGCTGCTGTATGGTGGTGGGAAGTGAGCACCAGCAGAAGGGTACATCCTCCCATAGCTCCAAGTAAACTGAAGGAGAGGATAAAATACTCTTATCAAAACTAGGATACGTGTTTTAGCAATAAAAATACTTTTTTTCCCTTCTTCTTTTTTTTCTTGAATATACAGCATGTGACTATTATTTCGCTTTATTTTTCTGCTGTGATATGAATCCAAACTGGACCTTTAAGAGACACTTCCTGACACTATTTGGACAACTCTGTTTGCAGTGATCCAAATTGTCTCATTATTCAAAAGAGACAATTTGCCCTGCTTGGGATTCCATGTTGCCTTCTGAAAAAGAAATGTATCAGGAATCTTTAACAACTAGTGAAACCAAGATAATTATCTTCTCCTGAGAATTCTTGGCAATAGGGGAACAATTTTATAAAACATTAATATAAACCTGCACTCTTCACAAAAAAAAAGATATAACTTAAGGAGAGTTATATGGTAGTGACTGATGGTAGGATGTTAAAAACATGAACCTCCTTCCTTTTCGGCCACTAACTTGGATGAAGAGTTGCATCTTTATCCTAATTTGAAATATTGTTGTAAATAAATATTTTTTGTCAAAGAAATCTGAATAAAGAGCAACATGAATCCCATAATTTCAGTCTCATATGGACAAAACTGGTTCATTGAGTCCTTTCAATGTTCAGCACTGTGTTTTTCTTCTACCCTACGTCTGAAACAAAAAGAAATTTTTAACAGTTAATCAAAGGAAAAAGGTCATAGACTGCAAAATAAAGTAATGATTCAAGAATGGGTCACTGTTATAATTAAGTGAAGGTTAATTATTTTTATTAACCTCAGATTAAACAATTTACCAAACTCAAGAATTTGAAGGCCAGAAAGTTTGCCTCAGTTAGAAAATAATTGACTATTCTTGAGGAACAGGTGGGAGTGTGTCTTTTTTTTTTTTGGTTGTCTACATTTAAATGCTACTGTTTTTCACTTTCTTTATACATTGGTATTTATTACTTTAATAGGTTTAATATGACCAAATGCAATGAGTAATATAAATAGTAAGAATGAAATGGTATAAAATTAAATGTTATTCTGGTTTTGTGTCTGATTAGAATAGCTTAAAATAATGCATCATACAGGTAGTATTTTGACAAGATACAGTTTTTGAGCTCTGAAAGAATGGAGAATTACTTTAAGTTGTTATAAACACTCAGAAACTGTAATTCAGTATCTGAGATCATCTAAAAACTGTTGAGAGTATTATTATATATAACTATACTATGTTGTATACATCATCTTTTGCCAACAACTTTTGCCAACAAGAGCACTAATGTGGTGTATTCCAATTAGGTTTTTGAAATAATAATCATGAAAAGGCATAATTTTAAAAAATACCACATCTAGTATTAAATATGCATAATGAAACTATACATAGTCTGTTCAAACAGCTGTGCCTGCACAAAAGTCTCTTCCAAGCTAAATCATTCTGTGATTCTAAGCAGCTTGCTTTTCATATTAAATACTAGAAAATGAAAGCTCCATAGCAAAGTATTTAGTCTGGGCACAAACTAACATTTGGTTTGCCTCATTATTTAAATTCTAATGGGACAGGGACCTGAGCTGTTGAAACATTACCATATTATTTTCACAGAGTACTGCATGCAACATTCATCAATTTAATCTACATCTTACTCTCTGAAGCTATAGCATAAATGTAGCAAACAAAAAGCATCATTTAGCAAGCTGAAACTGGAAGTGCACTAATGTGCAACACTGACTACTACTATGCTGTCTAGATGTTATCTAATAACAGCTTCCCCCACCTTTTTTTTTTTAATTGATTGGAAATATCTGAATTTAAATATTGTTTTGAAGAGTAGTTTTGACATTCCTAACATTTCAATTTACAGAGAATGCTCAGAGAACCTTTATCAGAAAATAGAGATCACAAGCTTTTTATTACTGGTTTTAGAGATGGAGTATTTTTTAATTCTCTTGGAGAATATTCATTTCTAAAACAAAGCATTACCTGCACTAGATTTAGTTTCAAGCATCTTTAAAACTGAATGTAAGAAAAAAAAATTTGGAGCATGGTGTCATCACATCTTAGAGACAGTTTTAAAAATATACTTCAAATGCCTTATTTATGCTGTAAAGAGCAGATGCATAGATACTGCACAGAACTTTGTTAGCCAAAGTAAACAAAATCAAGAAACAAATCTTTCAAGGTATGTTTGATACTAACTGAATCATGACATGTAAGAATACAATACCTTAGAAAACATTTATAGTACTTCAGATTATTTTAGCTCAAAATTAGTCAAAGGAGAAGAAACAACATTTATTTTCATTGGGCAATGAACTTAGGCGCTTCCACTGCGTCCATTGCTTGGATTTACACATCAGTATTCTTCCTTTGAAGCCAGTTTTCCAGGATCTTAAAATTTGTTTAAAACTAACTTTGTTTATTTTTAAACAAAGTTAGTTTTCTGTAAGAGATTTGGAGTCCTGTGATTGTTTGAGTATCTTTGCTTTAAAATAGTGAGAAATTACATTTACAAATAAAGTTTTTTTGGGTTTTTTTTTTTTGTTTTTTTTTTTTTTTTTTTTTTTTTTTTTTTTTTTTTTTTTTTTTTACATAATGCTTTTCAGGTGAATGTGCCCTGGGTTATTTTTAGCCCTTCTTATAAGCTTCCTTGGATCTCATTAATCCCAAGCTCCCTTGTTGTCTGCCATCACTCAGAATTTATTTCAGTATAAGAAAGAGATTTATATATATACTTGAGAGACCCAATTGAGGGTCTTCAAGATTTTTCCCATACCACATTTATATAAATACACACATAATGTATGTCATACATAACATAATTGATTATTAACATTAGCTAGATACATAGGTGTGTCAGATGTAAAGGTTAAACAGTAATTTATTATATTACTGTGTTAATCAAGACACTGTATTTTTTGTAAAACATTTTAAGTTTTACTAGCTGAAAAGTTATTCAGAGGCTTCTACTTTTCTGTTCATTGACTCTATGTAAACATCTTTATTGAAAGATTTATTCATATTCTACAGGGAGGCTTTCAAGCACATGAACCAATCTCTCTTATATAAAGAACACAGTGTGAAAAGAAGCAAGTGCAAACAAGAGCACTGCTTTTAGTTAACATCTTAAGTACAGTGATGGCTTCTGCCAACTGCTGTAATATTCATCTGTTTCCTCCTATAACCTTATGTCTTCCAATATTTTTATGAAAATAAATGTGTTCTGTAGAACCTTAATATTTATCATAAGCATTTATCCCCAGCCCTTAGCAGTTACTGGCAGAAAAGTTACTTTGCTCATTCTGAGAGCTCAGTTTGCCTCTTAAAGCTGTAATTTTTATTTGTATTGCACCTTTACAAACTGTGCCATTGTCACTACCTACAGCAGAATGCACTCCTAATTTTTTTCCTCCCTCCACCCGTGCCCTACTAACAATGTTATACTTTGAAACTTTCTGCTATTATTCCCTCTATACTCTCAATACCTGTATCTATATGGCTTTGTACTGCATTTACTTTGTTGCAAACTGTGCAATTATGCTGTAGGAAGAGAGCAAGTTTGTTCCATCTTTTTTAGTGCATCACATATATAAACACACAAACTTCTTTTTCCCACTTTCCCTTTCTCCTTCTATTTCCCGTTAAAGAAACAGGTGTTTAGAAAATCCCTAGAAAGCGTGTTAAAGCGTATCTCATGTTGTCCTGCGTGTCAAGAGAATGTTTCAAAGATGTTGTAGCATGTCTTTTGAAGAAACAACAGATGTTAGGAATTGGGTGGCTGGGCCTTGTCTGTGCCATTGTCTGCTTTATAGCAGGAGACAGATTTTCTTTCCAACCTCAGGTCTTTCACAAGCCAACAAATCAGAAATAATGCTGCTCTCCTTGACATATCACCAGTTGTCTAGTGGATGTCATTTCATTACATCCTCAGATAGAGCAATAGAACAAACTCCTGAAATACGTAAAAATGAACTTATCTATGGCATTAAAATATGTATTTAGTGTCGCACACAAAATCCCACACTACCTAATTAAAAATACAGATTATTAAATAAATATGCAGGTAGTTTCAAGTTTAATGTTTATCTGCTGTAGACTTCACATGGTATTTCCAAAAGGTTAATGACTTATGACAAAAATCTGCCAAAAGTTCTGCAATACTGAAAACAAGTTTACTCAAGTTTGTAACACATGCAATATCTTGTAAGATTATAAAGCTTATAAAAGTCTGAAACAAAAATTAACATCAGCTGTAAGGTTCCTGGTTCACCTACTACTCCCTAAATTCCAGATCTCTGATTTCCTGTAGCAGTTCTGGACCTTTCTGGATATATCCAACAGCATTGGATGGTCACTGCCTGCTACAGAGCACCAGACATGTAGGATAGAGAATCAGTGGAATCATCTGCTTAAATTCCTGAGTTCTCAGTGGTTTCTGAGCAACACACTAGCTCTTATGGCGTTTTCTGAGTGGCTCCAGAATCCTCACTGCAGTCTCAGTTCCTGTAAGAGAAGTGAAGACTTCCTCCGGCCCCAATGTGTAAAGCAGTCTGTGTAGTGATTGTACTGTGGTGAAGGGGTATTGAAGTTGAGGACCTTGGAACACATGCTGCCTAGAAACCTATTTACATGGCATCAGAAGATACCTCTGTTGTATTTCCAAACAATGGTTTTACATCACTCCTTAAAAATTTTTCTTGGGACATTTTGCTATCAGTTCTCCTAAGGAGCACAAATGTCATTTAAGTTAACAAGACTTGTATATAAATAGGTATTCTCCAATTTAAAATTCTATGCAATGCATGAGGTACTATTTATTTCAAGAAGAGTAAAAACTGGCATAAACAGCAACATAATGATAAATATGCAGTCCCCTTGCAAAAAGGCTAGACATCTTTCATATTATTAGCTAAAGCTTGGGACACATGTCACTTTGTTCGGGACTTTCAAATCATTTAAAAGATTGTCCTTACAGGATGAGAAAGAAAAAGTCTATCTGTGAATTTCAAGCAGAAATAAATTTTCCATTTACTCAGAAGGATGGAAGAAAGTCATAATGTGTGATATAAATAACATGTAATCCTCGTCCCCAAGATATATGATTGTCATTTTCAAAGCTGATGAAATATAGAACAGGCTTTTTCTAGTTTCAGTAACCTAGAAGACAGCAAACACTTACAGCAGACTGTAGATAAAGGGGTATATAGCATTTTAAAATTAGTAATCTTGCCAAGTATTCTCTGTCACAGTAACTCAACAGTGATTATATATATACTGTATTATATTTGACATTTCTGAATACTGATACAGGCTAGATGTAGTTTGAGTTAATTATGTCTATGTGCACCTAGGTATAAAATATCTATTAAATTTGTATCTGTCTATATGCTGCTGTACATAATTATTACAATATATTATTATTAATTCCTATTTATGCCAAATATTTATACAGCAGTATGCAATATAAACATACTATATAAACACATCTCTAACTGTAATTTGTAGAACAGTAAATCAGAATAGGAAATTTGTAGCCTTATTTCAGAGATGAGGAATTCTTTGGTATTAAAAAAATTGAACTTTTTCTTTTGTCCTCTAATGTAGTAGAGATCTGAAACTACACTTGGCAACTGTCAGGTTACTCAAAACTGTCAGAAGAGAGCCAAAGCCGTTTTGACTCTTGTGAACTCTATGAAAAATCTCAGTGTTACTGCTGAGTGTGCAACTAGGTTGGGTGCCAAGATTTTACAGACAATCAACTAACTTGCAATAACTGAGTTACAAAATTTGTCTTGGACTTACGACTGTATGAAAACTAAGAAACACAATTTTTCAGCACTACTACTAAGTAGAATGTAAATAAATAGTCACCTTATAGAAGAAATTGGTGCGTCCAACAGATCCAATTTTTCCTGTGTGGTTCATGAAACAAATGTTTCCCTCAGTAGCACCATAGAACTCACAGATCTTAACAGCACCAAATCTGTCTAAAAATTCCCTCCATACATCATTTCTTACTCCATTTCCAACTGCTAGTCGGACTTTGTGATTTTTTTCTCCTTCCTTCTGTTAAAAAAAAGAAAAAAATTAAAATATAGTATGCTGTTAAGTGCATTTGATTGGTGCATATATTGCAGGCAAAACATACCTTCTCCAGAATACATCCAATAAAAAAAAAAAGAAGAAAAAATAATGGTCAGGAAGTTAAAGAAAGCTGGCATAGCTGGTGGACAGCTGCAAAGCAGTAAGCTGCAATCTAAAACCCGTTATCTTATTGAACAAACAAATTATGTTCTGAAAAATTACTACAATTATTTATATAAACACTTCCATGTTTTAAAAGTTGTATTGTCTCAGTCTATTTCTCCCCAGAGAATTAAAAAACTGGGAAGAACAGAGAAAGACAGGAACTATTTCTGTCAGAGGATTAAAGTCAGAAGAGATGAGGAGTTACTTTCTTCTGTCTTCAGTCTGATTATGAGGAAACAATCAGATTTCACACACTTGTAAAATATGTTCCTTCCCACATATTGAGTATGAGTCATCTTCCATGCTTTTTTCAACATTAAGACTTGCAAGGTTTTGTTCTATGTTGCTGGAATACATTATTTCTTAGTGATCTTGTGTCTTTACTGTTGTCAGGTCCCATATTTACCATAACGAACACAACAGTATATATCCAGTTCAGTAAGATGTTCTAATTTTATTTATACACTCCCAAACATTGAGAATGCATGGACCACCTTTAAAATAAAATCATATTTAAGTCGAAGTACCAGAAGGCAAAACATCTATACTGTTTGGATTTTTTTGGGTTTATTTTCTTTTCATTTCACCTAGTTTAAAATATGACTCCCTTTTCAATCATTTCAAGTTGCAATACAGAATGCTCTAGAAGTGAGAGAGCTCAAAATAAACATAGGTATAATTTGTTACCACATACTTTCTGCATAGCTTCATACCATACTGCATAGCACTCTGCCACTGCAACTGTCTCTACACACCTCTATCTACCTACACTCCTATATATGTATGCAAACACCTCTCCATATACAAATGCACACATCTGCACGTGTTCACATTCTTTTCATACATATATACACATTCACATACATATACTATAGAAAACAGAGAGTCCCTATTTTCTGCTTTTCTATTATGCCCCTCCCCAGCCCCCACCAAACCAGTATGAATTATGGCTTTATAGTTAAAATCCATTTGAACACCTTTAGTCTCACATAAAATCATGGCAAATTATTTTTGTGAAGAGATCTGGTCAGCTGAGTGAAACAGGAATGTTTTGAGTAATTTGGATAATCAAAAACGCTAAAGCATCAACTGAATACATAGATAGCAGTGTTCCTCCGAGGTTTACGTCTTGGACAAATTAAATTTTTCATGAGGATATGAATTCTTCCTACTGTAATGAAAAACTGCAAACATAATGGAATTTTAAGCTCCTCTAAATCACAAAGACCACTATGGTTTTTTCCTTCCCTCTTCAAAACCAGTAACTCACAGAAAGATAAAAATGTACTTATTCATTTTTAGAATTGTCCTTCTGCAAAGTAAGTTCTCTTGCAATGAAAGGATTCAGCAAGGAAAGTACCTATTTCACTAGATGCAGATAGGTGTCGGCAGATTACAATCTGAGGCATTATCCTGCAATTTTACCTCAAAACTACATCACTCACCAGCCTCCCCTGGTCACTAACAATCTGTTTTTACAAGAACCCAATCCCTGCTTTTTCCTTTCTATCTTTAGATGTGAAAGTAATTTCTAAACACATAAGTACATACTTCACTGAATTAATGCTAAATCATTATTAACAAGTGCTGCATTACACAACACTACAAATCTGACATGGACATTGCCTGGAAAAAAGTATCTAAAAATTGCCCACAGATGTCATTTTTACAGTGGTTTGTTTTTTCAACTTCAGACACAATATCAAAATGGAACAGTGTAAGTTTTACATACTTGAAATAATAACATCTGTTATATTACATATTCAAATTCATTTTATTGTCAATGAACAACAAAAATATTCTTATTTTTAAGCTAAAATGTTTCACCATTACTTTGAACTTAATCAGGAAAGCTTTTAATGCTTTCCTCCCGCCCCAGAAAATTGTTCATCATTTTTAGAATAGTCCTGTCAGTTCAACATAAAATTCTAAGTGGGTTATTTTCCTTGCAATTTCAAGGCTAAACGGAAATGAAAGAGTCCATAGTCAAACTGTAGTTATCTCTTGCTGATGCCACTGAATTATTCAAATCTACTGCCTCTGCTAAGATACAAAAAATAGCTCAAGAGATACTTTCAAGGAAATTCTTTGTTCCACAATGAACAGAAAAGACAAACATATGCATATATATATGCATATATATATATATACACACAGTAACTGAGTCTTTGATCAGGCTAGGAACATTCAAAACCTCTAGAGACCTAATAAATAAGCTAATAAAAATACTTTGCTTCTACTATTTTTACTTTAAGAAAAATAAAAGCATTGAGAGCTGTTTGCTGAAAAGATAGTTTTTTTCTAGTCTAGTTCATCTTCTAGGATGAACTAGAAGACAGTGGCCTACATGGATTATGGTGTTCGGGTTTTTTTCCCAAAAGAACAAATACCGTATCATTTAAAAGTGCAGTAATTTCAGTTCCTCACATTACTTTGGCTGGTTTACATGAACACAGCACAAAGTTGTTTCTTTGGTGGAAAAGATGCAGAGTAGTCCTGAGAGGTCATGATCCCACTTGCTTGCAATGTTAACACCTATCATCAACATCAACAATACAATGAAAAGCCATCTCACTTTAGGAAGGGATGCTGTCACCACACTCATGCTTTTTGCAAAACTACAAAGGAGGTGTATGATGTTACCAAGAACTGATCACGGAGAGCAGGTTTCTTAAAAGGTAGAGCAGTAATTCACTTCTTCACAACTAAGGCAGACCCACGGTTAGATTACATTGCTGCAAATGCCGTATTTGTGATTTAGCCAGCCCCACCATAGTGGTACCTGTCTGTCAATACAAGATTCCCTGAAGAGTACTGCAGGGCTTTCCGGTGAAGACATTAAAACTCATGCATTCAGCAGTCTTTCAGCTGTAAGAATGAAAATTATATGCAATTTCAGCTCCCAGCAGGTTTAATAATAATGAAGAAAATTATTAAAATTAGGGAAACTTCAGTCAGTCAGTTTTACTCACATTAGTTTTACATGTTTACAATAGAGCAATATTTTATCTATTTTTATTTTTTTATAACTAATATATGACACTAGTTCATGTTACCTTTATGTGTAACTAACTTTCAGTGTAAAGTGACCACAGTAAATAAAACAGAGTTAGCCATTCTAACGTCTGTCGTCTCTTTTTAACATCAAACATCATCACATATATTATTGTCCGGAACACTGCCAAAGTCCAACACTTAGGACAGGCATGTGCCATGTATCCATGGGCACTGTGGCTGAATAGCTATGCAGTAAATAAAATGCTGCAAGTAACAGAAGAGAAGGAAAAGAGATGATAACTCAACCAAGTGACAAAAACATGGTTGAATGATGAACATTTAGGGTGTCCTAATGAAAAGAGAAATAAAATAAATACACAGAAACTTGTGCTTTAAACTGACTAGACCAAATAGGCTCTGAATTTCCACCATTTTCAGATGGTATTTCATCAATTAGCTTACCTTTGGTACAATAAATAAAATTAAAGGAGTAGAAGGAATTCCAAGGAGTCACATAATACATCTCTCTTCCAGCAGAAAAGCTCTGTTATCCCTGTGCCATTCTTGAGACCTGATCAAGCTGTGGCATGTCAGCCAGCTGCACTGCAACGGCTGGTATGCAGCAATTGTGTGTTCTCAGCCCACTGCAAAAACACTGTACCAAATTAACACCTCCTACACTAAAAGCTGTATTTCCTCACAATATCTTATTTACAAAGGATTCAGTGCCTCAGCCTGGTCACCTATCACAAATAAGTTCAAGTAAGTTCAAATTGCACGTCCTCTGATAATTCAATTATGATTTGTGTTTCTAAATTTGCTAATAGCTCTCCACAGATAGTTAGGGCAAGAGATTTTAGACTAACAGAATGTTGTAACATCTTTCCAAAGTTTCTAAAAATGTCTATTCGTTTTCCTGCACTTTGATTTTATTTTCTTAATTCAGAGTGATTCTTAAATAAAATGGGAGTTCAGTTTACATCCACTTATTTCTAACAGTAAAGCAGTTTTTCAATGCCTTTTTCATTGACATCACTGCATTAATAAGTAAGAACAGTTCTTACCGTACACCTGGAATTTTTTTCCATTCATTCTGCCAAGATCTTTGAACTGTGTACCAAACATCTGCACACGTCATAAATCAGTCTGACACACTATGTCTCCATCTTGCGCACTTATTTCTTTTGTATATTAACTAACTGACAAGTCAAGATCTGCCTTACTACATTAAACAACACATACCTGGGATTTTTCATCTGGCAGCCTTTTCTCCTTAAGTGTTCTCAATAAACTACTTGGACTATCTATGTGATTAAGCTGTTGGTAAATGCCTCTCAGAGTGCTATCAGCAGTGTGCTAACTGGTGCAAAAAGGATTTGTGATTGCAGCTACATAAAAATGTGCTGAGCAGCTGCTTTAAACAAACACAAGAAAACAAGTTCATTGCCCTTCTTTTATTATTTCTGTGTAAGGAAAATCCAAGAGAGAAGCAAAGGAAAATCCATGGAGAGAAGCAAAGATAATTCAAGGAAAGGAGGCATGAATTGTTCCCTGTATCATGGCTTTGATGAAACTGAAAGCAGTGTCAGGGCCTGAGAATGCAAAGATCTGTTAAATATAAAATATGGTAAGACAGATGACACAGGATTTGCATTCGTGTATCTACAAGGTGTGTATGTAACAACACATTCACCAGTTCCTCTATTGATACATTATCCCTGGAAAAGGGGTATCAGGTAGTTTATTAGACTATAAGATGGGAGATATCCTACTATTATAGATATAATACATTTTTCAAGATGCACATCCAAGTTCATTATTTAGTAATGCCTAATTATAAACGGCAACTACTTTTTTTGAGCAAAACACATACCCAAATTTAAAAATACAAATAAAAGAAAACAGGAAGAGTGTGAAGAGATGCACCATAAGAAAGGACAAGAAAAGTAGGAAAAGAACACATCTTTCTAATTCAGAAACTGGTTGCTTGCTATTTAATATAGCTCACTCTCATCCCATTTTTAATTATCAGTCTCCTGGTAATCTATTAGAACTATATTCTAAAAGAAGCTTTCTTTGTTTAGCTCTTCTAATAGGAAATGTTTTGTTTAGTTGTACTCCCATCTCCTCAGAAAATATCTACCAACAAAAAAAAAGGTCACTTTTGTCTGTGTTTCACCCAGTGGTATGAAATAGGTAATTGTATTTTTGGTGATTGTCCCAGGAGTGCACTAGTCAAAACAAATCACACAAAACTTTTCAAAGGTCAGTTCAGAGAATTAAAGTGCATACAGATTATTTCTTGTGGTGCAAGAAATACTGCACACAGTATTCTGTGAGCAATATGAAGCTTCCCTTTGTGAAAGTATGACTGTGATTCCCAAGCTTAATATAAGCACATTTTCTGCATGACTCCACTAGTTTAACCCAAAAAATGAGTCTAGGAAAAACTGAAAGCTGGAAGGAGAGAAATTGGTCAAGTTGTATGATCTCTGAAGTCATAATCCACCATGCTAGAACATGGGGACAGTAGTTGACATTGTAACTAGCCTTCAGTGCTGTTTTGGATATGAAAAATTAATGGTTCCTGAGACACTACAGAAGACATTTTCCACTGAGAACATCTGAAAACCTTTTACCATTATTAGTGGAGAGAATGAGAAAACAGGCACAGGATCATCTGTGGGTACCAAGAGAGGTATGCCAGTACATACAAGTATCAGAAGGCAGTAAGAAAAATAGGTGGGTTTATAATCTGTTTTAAAGCCACTTTTCAAAAATAATACTATTGTTGTACTTATGGCAGTTGAAAGCAAAATGTTAGGTGTGACATACAGTCTGGTTTTTATAAGGTCAAATGATACAGGCTAGAGGGAAAAAATACAGGCTTCCAAACCTCATGGCCTCTTCTAAGCTTTAATTTAAGATGTGCTGGATATGTTCTTAGTCTGAAAGTTCTATTTTCTCTAACAGTATGTACAAACAGCATTCATTTTATTTTAGGCACTGTTGATACTGCACTAAATTAGCAAGACCTTGGATTAAGAATGATGTCTTCTTATGACATGTGCAAATGGTTTCAGATTTTTTTTTAACTGATAGGTCACTAGAAGAATAAACAAATTGCAAAATACCCCCTGTAAATTAAATTTTAAGAACATGTAGAGATTCTTAGAAGCCTTCCCATGGAAGGTACAGATGTGGTTGTTTGTACGTGTGTCACATTACTGGTTTAGGGTATTCAATAAAATATTTATGCCAAAATCCTGGAAGGAGCTTGACAAATTTCCACTCCACTTTTTAGGGATATCAGAAAGAACAATTTCCAGTACTGAGCATAAATTGAGCTAAACTGTAATGGGAAATAAAATGTGATTACAAATAAAACCTGCATTGTAGCAAAGTTACTACTGACAAATTTCTCTTCACTTATGTGACCATTAAATTCCCTTTCTTCTTCTCATTGAGAGACAGTGCTATCCAACTACATAAACTCCACCCTTACATCCCTTTCCACAACACTTGAGTAAACTGCAGGGAAATAAATATTCATTCTGTTTCCTTACCCCAGTAGCATTGAATTCCTTGTTGTCTCCTTCTAAACTACTACTGTTCTAAAACAGAAGAGTTTTAACACAATAAATCCCTAAGCATCTTCTCTGAAGTCACTTCAGAGAGCTTAATCCCATCCAAAGAACCCTTGGCCAAACTGTATCTAGTAAAAAGACTGTCTTGCCTCAGCTTAACAAAGCAAAGTCTGAAAGCTGATAAGCATGGTCTTATACACTTAGGTAACCCCAAGGAAAAAAGAAATATTACCTGTGCCAGAGGATAACGCTGTCTCAATACCAAGTGGACATAAAACAGGACACATATTAAATGGGAAATTGTAAGCAATGATACAATTATTTGTGACACAGACTTTGAATAGAAGGAGAAGTGAACTCTGGTTGTAATAGAGAGCTTACCTATTTCATGCAAGGTATCATAAATCATACAAATACTGTCATACTGCATCACAGTGTACAAAAGTAGAAAACATGACATAATGATTGAGGACACTGATTTCTACCCTCTGTAACACATTTCAGGATGCACGTCTTTACAGAAAAGCAGGAAAGAGATGCTGCACTACCATTCCCATCTTTCCAAAAGCTTCGGGATGCAACGCATTATTAAATAGATCATTACTAAATAGATCAAATTTGGAATAAATCTGCAACTGCCTTTGGAAGGCTGAGTTTACAGTTCAGATACTAAACTTTAAATTAGTTTCAAGCCTCTAATAAAAATATATCCACAGATTAGCAGAGAAGCATTTCCAAGGCTTTTGCTAAGAGGCAATACAGGGAGCTCTGCTATGCCACAGTCTTGTAGTTTATCATAGCACTCTTAATAGAGACTTTGAGCAATGTCAGCCAGCAAGACCAATTTATCAATTTTCTGAATATTCTTCTTCACAGGAGTAGTCATGCTAGTATCTTAGAGACTAAGTAGCTACTGATGGCTATTAACCATCAATGCTGGTCATTGTATTTTCACTACAATCAAAATGCCGCAATGTTTGGAAGAGGGAAGGCACGAGGATTACTCACTTGGAACCAGCAAAATCTATGAATGTCACACAAAGCCAGATCTTTTTGTACTTGTACCTAAGAAAAAAATACAACTTCCTTTTCTAAAAAATGTTCTTTCCAGACAACAGATTACTAAACCAAACTGGATGCAGAATAATCTCAGAAAAAATTTGCCACAAGAGCCTTCAAGAGCTTTTGCAGATGTGAGTGGGAGGCAGAATGATCAAACAAGACAAAACCAATAAGGAAAGCTCAGCCAAGAGCCTATATGCTACCACAGAGACTTGCCCAAAGTTCAGTTCAGAATTTATGAAATACAAGGCCATAGTGAGGACTCCAACTGTAAACAATACACCATTCATTTCAAGTTTAGTGCTAAAGAAACAAATTAAGGAAATAAGGTAATTGCTATGGATTTAATCTGGGTTGATTAGAAGGGCTTTGTAGCACTCTAATCTCATGAACACTGCCCACATAATATCCTGACAGAACTTTAAAGCGTGCTGTATCTTTCTCATGCTGCTAGCATATATACTACTTTTACATTCATGAAACTTAAATAGGGAGTACAACTTAGGAAATTATTTCATTTACTTGAAAATTAAGAGTAAATTGCATAAGATATTGTAAAACCTCCCACTTGTTTGTGTGAACATGTTTCTCTTCCAGTTTGAACATGACAGATACTTAATATTTTTCTTCAAGTACCTAGCTTGCAAACTGATTTGTTTTATAATTTTAACTTTTCTTGAGAAGGCTTAGCAAGGAAGCAAAAATAAAACAAAAAAAAACCCTGTAGCCTCACAGAAGAGCTTAGATATGCCAGCTCCTAGAAAGTATGCACATAAATTAAGAAATAGAATAGTTTTACAGTTAATAAATAGTTAATGATTGTATAACCATTGTATGCAGTATGTAAATAGTTAAGGATGGTATAAATTACTTTATTTGCACAATTTAAAATTACTTTAACTTCAAGGTGGCTTGGTAAGGATTTAAAAATACAAGAGTTTGTTTCAGGAATTATGTATACTAATCTATAATTTGTGCTTTAAGACAAAAAGGAGTGGGAAAAGAAACCATGCTCTCCCTG
Organism: Leptocoma aspasia; assembly: GCA_013399835.1. Lineage (NCBI taxonomy): Eukaryota > Metazoa > Chordata > Aves > Passeriformes > Nectariniidae > Leptocoma > Leptocoma aspasia. The sequence goes on from VXAX01002809.1 coordinate 113,825, forward strand.
TACAGTAAGAGAATAGAAAAAGGGAATAATTAATGTCTCAGACTGCAAATACAGCAAAAGTTGTGAAGTTTTGGAGAGAAGGAAAATGACTTTGTGGAAATCAAGTTAGCCAATAATGAAGAAAAAGAATCGCAATTTATAAAAATTACACCTCCCCAATGCCTTGATTTTTCTTATGATCTATAACTTGATTTTTTGTTATCCAGTAATTTTTTGTTTCTTTTACTAGAAAATTAAAATCCCCCAAACAAATAAAAATTGAAAACAAACAGAATTCCAAAACATAACCCAAAAAAACCCCAACCAAACCAAACTAAACAAAAAAAGCCACAAAAAACAATCAGAGAAGTTATTACTATTCTGGTTTCTCATCAGCACCAGTGGTCTTCACTGGGCCATCATCCATGCTCCCTTTAATTCAAGAACTTCTACTTTACTGGGGCACACATGGATAGTGCAGTAGGATCCATGACCCACAACTACATTGCTTAAACATACTTTTGAAAATTTTCCTAAGGGAAAAGCAATCTAATGACCTTTTCCATTCTTTGGTCACCAACTTGAGATATTAACACAAATTATTATTCTGTTGGAAAACAAGACTGATTTGCAGTCTCTTATTTTAGAATACTGCTTAAGAATACTGTTAATAATTTTCTGATTAAATACTTTGAGTTACCGGTACCTTTTCTTAAGAGATGAGTCACTTTAATAAAATTAACTGAAAAGGAAATAAACCACTGATTATTTTTTTTAAATAACAACGTAAAATTATAATAGTGGCAAAGGAAGGCTTTTCAAAGAGATAAAAATTGCATTGCATCCAACTTCTGTATATTTTCACAAAATTCTTTCTGTTCTCCTAAATATTTGTTGTCTAGAATAGTTTTATCATTGGAAAAAAAGCGCAAATGTTTCACTTTGAACAAAAAGCTGCTAACCTAAACCAAGCCCCTTCCAAGTTTAAAAATACAATTTAGATGGTCTCAGAATATGTACATTCCACAAAACAAAACAGTGATAAAACATAACATACAAAATGTGAGACTGTGCTTGGGCCAGTTCTATTCAACATTTTTATTGATGACATGGATGAGGGGATTGAGTCCTTTATTAGTAAATTTGCAGATGACACTAAGCTGGGAGCGTGTGTCGATCTGATGGAAGGTAGGAAGGCTCTGCAAAGAGACCTGGAATGATTGGACGTTTGGGCTAAGTCTAACAAGACGAAGTTTAATAAGTCCAAGTGTCGAGTCCTGCACTTTGGCCACAATAACCCCCTGCAGTGCTATAGGCTGGGGTCAGTGTGGCTGGACAGTGCCCAGGCAGAAAGGGACCTGGGGGTACTGGTCAACAGCCAAATGGACATGAGCCAGCAGTGTGCCCTGGTGGCCAAGAAGGCCAAGGGCATCCTGGCCTGTATCAGGAANACACAGATGACGAGAAACAAAGTTCTGAAAATTCAGAAAAGGCACTGAAAAGTAATCCTGGTTTTTTGAACTTACCTTGCGAAATTCCATGAAATAGTACTTTTTCATCAAATGATACTGAATCAGTTTTTAGTCTCAAAACCGTTCCTTATAATACGTTTAATAAATCTTCATTATTCAAACCATTATTTTTATTAAGCATCTACGTATCACCAAATATTTGCAGAACCTCACACAAAAGGAAGGGCAGAAGGACATGCCCAGTATAGTCCCTTTAATTTCCCTTTTAGCATAACCACATGTAGAACAATAAATGTACTGACAGACAAGTAGGCATCACTTTGATTCCACTTACCACTGGCTGATTGCAAAGGTAACGGCAAAGCTCTCCAATGTACTGGATGACAGTCACATTGTACCTCCTGCAGTCACTCCAAAACTGACTAGCTGAGAACTTCTTCTTTAACACACAGGTCGCACCTTTATGAAACAGTAAGGAAAATGAAATGAAGCAATTGCTCTGTGTGGCAGCTTAGCTATAAAACAGAACATCTGAGGAACTAAGACAGCCTCGCTCAGAGAACTATGTGGTATTTCAGCTGTTTTATTTGAAAACGTGTGTTCAAACCTGGTAGACAAAGAAGGGAGAGGATCTCAGCCTCCTGGCTGGGACAGTAATGCAATAGATCAGAGCTTAAACCAAGAAGTCAGTTTCTCTTCCTACAACACTGTTGGTGTTGTAACATATTTTAAGAGTTTAGCCTGAACTCTTCTGTCCAAGTGTTTAACTGAAAATATCCAGAAGATTCAGGCTGATTAGTAAATCATTTGGGTATCACTGAAGCGTTATTTCTTAAGAAAGTATTCATCAATGCAGATTCAGACAGTATTAACCCATAATACAATGACCTTTCCCTTGCTCTGTCTTGTACCTGACGCATAAGGAAACAGAAAATATTTGCCTTGGAGTTCCAAATAAATCTTTTATAAAAGAGTCCTTGAGGACACCTATATTGACTGAGTAATACATGTGATTTATTGCCAGTGTCAAAACAGTACACAAATAAAATGGACAAAAAGTTATATGGAATTTAAAAATATATGAAAAAGCTTGTACAATCTGTAGTAGTCAATGTATTTGTCAATATTTTAAGTTCACAGAATACGTTTTAATTCTATTCTACTGTACAACGCTTAGTCATACATATAAGAATGCACCACACACACTGCCAAAATACTGCATGTGTCCTTAACTTCCTTTTGACCTAAATATAAAGAAGTTAAAGCCTTTGTGATGCAAATTACTATAACTAATTCTTCTCCACAAAGAGAGCTTGTAGAGACCCTTTGTTAGTATAAAACATCCCCTCTCCCCAAAATACACAGCTATTCCAAAAAAGACTACTTGAATTTGAGCAAAGCATTAGCTTTCCTAGGGGTAGTGAACCTAAGTGTGTTTTATACATTTTTATAATAATTAATTCTCTATTAACAAGAAAAGCAAACAAGCCTTACCCAGTTCAACACATCCACCAATGCCAAGAAGAGAAGCTGCACTGTGATAAAGAGGAAGAGTAATATAAATGATGTCTTCTGAAGTAGCACCAAAAGCCCATAGCCCAGCAGCTCCTTTAAGAATCTGTAAATGACTAATGACTGCTGCCTTTGGAAGACCTGTAATAAAATCAAAACAATACATTAAAACATTTCTTAAAGAGAATCTCTGTATAAAGTCTCTAAAATCATAAAATAGTCAATTCTTTCTTCTGTAACCAAATTGTCAACCATCTTTTCAGACGGCCATAAATAGACAATTGGCTATTTAACACAATATTACATGTTTCTGTACACATAATGATTAGCCAGTTTGTAACCTCATTTCTTTGCTATTTAATTTGATGCCACATCCATTCATACAAGTAGAAACATGAAGAAACTCATTAGTTTGCTGCTAGCAAATTATATACAGTAAGGAGGGACAAAAAATTTACTGCAGATATGGACTTCTTTTAACATAAAGAGGCATCACACCAGATCTTGTTAAGGCAAGAGTCATAGTGATTGTAAAGTAAATAAGAAAGGTATGGGATTTACATGGAATAGGTCACACAGCAAGTGCTTATCTAAGAATCATACATCCTTCTATTTGTTTTAGAACTCTACGAAGTCTATGACAAATTAAAAAAAAAAAAAAGAAAAAAATCAGTGAAAAGACCACACCAGTTAGGTTCTTCTGAATGAGTTTCTTCAAGTTCAGCACAGCATTTCTCTTCAGCAACATGCAGACTCACAGGCAAGGGCTTCTTGTGCTACTGCTCTGGTACCTATTAATCTGAGTAGGGGATGTGATCTTGCATAATATATGTGCTCTCAAACACACACACAAATTTCAGTTTGAGTCATGATGATGATGAACAGTGAGAACTGTTCAATTCTTCAAAAAATGTAATAGTTAATCAAGTTTTCTCACCTATTCTAGCAAAGCTATTGTTCATCTGAAGACTTACCTAGAGCTGGAAATGTACTAGTTCCTATTGGAAGTGTAATCTGTGGAGAGTCGAGCTACCCTCCAGGCTATTCCACTTTTCTACACTAAAGAGAAAAGGGACTATACCTTGGTTGCCAATAAGTTGATTATAGCAAGAGTTTTCTACAGTCTTGAGTTTTTACTTCTGCCGTTACATAAAGATTACTACAGATTGTCCAAAATACTCCTTTCTTTTAACTACGATTATCAGTCATTGGTGTATCAAAATATGTGAAAATGCTCAGTTACTCAAAATTAGTTATTCCATACTCTTCAGAGTAAACAAACCTTATGGTTTTAGTTACACAGTACATAATAGAAATTCAAGGTAAATTAATGTATTACACACAGAGTTTTGAAAATATTTTTCTTAAATTCTTTAATTTTTAAATTAAATTATACACAACTGAAACTTGAGACTTCACACAGATACTCTGATTCTAATTGTAAGAACAAAATCATTCCACCTGGATAATTCTGTAATATTTTTTAGCTAATTTCAACTCCCAACTCTTAAGAAGCAAGCTTAAGCACATTTCTATTAGTAGTACAAATAAAACCACATCTCTTGACAATATTTATAACTTCCTAACTTTTTTATTGGAGACTGATATTCTTATTTCCTAATTTTTCCTGAGAACCTGAAACAATAATAAATTTAATTTAATTAATTAAATTATTATTCATATGAAGGAACAAAGCCTCAAACCACATATGCATTTTCAATCTTCATGTGGCTAAAACTGTTGTGTTCAACTGAATGAGAATGCCAATCCACTCATCTTAAAAACATAATGCTGCCTTTCATGTCAGTGATCAGGTTTTTTAAGTCTTAGCTCCTTAGCTGCTGGAGCACAATTGAGACATCTGTTTCTAAACTAAAAGGCTAGTAACTTAATCCTATTTTCTGTCTCTAACATGACCTCCATAAAACATGACTTAATGAAAGAAAAACAAATGTCTACTTGTGTGTTTCAAGAGTCTTTTCTAAAGTTCTAGCTAAAAATGTTAATAATTTTAGCTAGGCAGTGTTATGTGGTCGCAAAATACTATCCATTATGATTGTAAACAGACCAAAAAGGCAATGTTTTATCAACACCTTAGTGATGAAGTAACAAGAGGCAAAGCCTCTCACAGTGGCAGGGAAAAATAAAGAAAAGAAATACATAAAATAAAGAAAAGAAATACATAAACCACCGAATAGAAACACTTACTTACAAGAAATATGTGTGTTTTTCTATAGTAATGCTTCTAGATGAGAAACATGACATTTTCCTATTGAGATATTAGAGTTTCAGAAAAATCAAGTTTCTAGATGAAAGCTGAAGGAAAACATAGACTCTTTAGCAGATCTGTACCTGTTGTTCCTGAAGTAAATATATATAAAACAGCTGACTTGAGGCTGTTGGCAGAGCATCGATTTACAGGAACAGGGTCTTCAGATGCAGCTTCTATTTTGTCTAAAAGGGTATGAACATTTGGAAACGTGGAGTCCTTGGCCATTATCCAAACACTAACATCTTTTTGCAGTTTAGGAAGAATTTCTTCCAACGTCCCAAGCAAATCTTAAAAATGAACATGAAATAATGTTACTTCCATTATGTCTTTACAAAACTATAGAATAAAGTATTTTTCCTCTTAAAGTTTTACTTTTTATAATACAAAGAGAAATGCAAGTCACCTCCATGGATATAGATTCAATAAAATAACAGTGAACTAGAATGGAAATCCACTGAAAACAAGATATAATGTGCTAAAAATACTCCTGATCCCACATAGTCGAATGGTCAACTAGCTCTCAAGGCAAACTTGTGAGTCTTGATTACTAGTTCCTATTGTCCACATGATTTTAGGTAACCCTTAATCATTGTTAAGACCAGAATGAAGTGTGGTTAAGCTTCAACTTCAAATAAATATTGAAGAAGTCCATGGAGGCAGATACATACATAACTGGCAATTACAGTACAGGTTTCCTCAGATGCCCTCAACAGCAATCTCCCATTGAGAAATATTTTTTTCTCAAAAGCAGAGAAGTGACTAATCTAAAAAGAAACAGCAGTTTAACTAATGTTTATTCTGTTGGCTTCTCAGGAAAGAGACAATGAGAGAAGTTCCCAGAGTAAATAAAAAAGAAAATATATAGAGAGGCAAATCCTTAAATAATCTATGTGGTATTTATATTTTGAAGCATTTTTATAACATCACTTTCTCAGAAGACTGCACAGTCATTAAAGTACTAATCCACATACCAAGCATACCAAGAACAGGAACAATACTGCTTTCAATAGAACTCATTCACACCTAAGTGCTTTGATACATGTCAGTCTAAGTAATTAATCTTGCAAATATTCCTGTAGGTATAAATTTATTTTATTATCTCAGTTTTTATAATAAACAAAATTGAATAAACTTTGAATAAACAAAGTTAACTTGAATAAACAAGTTGGCATCACTCACCCAGAACCTCCCAATGAGGCATTGCCAGAGCCAGCATTTGAAATCCTGATGTCAACTCCAAACTCACTTCACAAATATTAAATATGGACACCATATGCATAAATTTTATGCCAAAACTGAAGATTTTTAATCTTTCAGAAAGCTGCTTTCCTAATGACAGACTGATGTAGTTATTTTAATTAATAACATACAAATCTGTATTGCTATTACAGATATACAGCCTACTATCATCAACTAAACATGTTTTACAAACCTAAAGCCTACAGAGTATAAGTTTTATATATTTTATGAACATTTAACAAATAGATCTGACATAGTGTAACATTAAAAATTTTGTTTTCTAACTTCCTAATACTGGAATTATTTCAGGAAGGAATCACCCATATAATTTTAAAAATCTGAAAGATGGATAGCATCCTTTTTGAATCACTGGAGTACAGTCCCATTGTACACAGCAACAGCGTGAAAAAATTTGAATAAAAAATAATGTCAAGAAGAGTAGTATTAACTGCAGGAAACATGATGCCATGAACGTCAAGGTTCATTGGCATATTAATTCTGTCTAGCTGTCATATTACAGAATTATGGTATATTTTTGAGCAATAAATAGAAAAATATAACTGTACTATTTATAACACATATTAATAAACCAAGTGTGGTAGAATAACTATGTATGTTTTACCTTCTTATACTGATTTTTGTCTTCCTATTAGGTACACATGTCTCTCAAATATACTAAGGATAGCTTGTGTCAGTGCAAATAAGACTGAGAACCTAGCAAAAGAAACAGAGGTGTTGGAAGAAGCTGGAGTTCTATTTCCGTTTCCAAAAGTAGTAAGAGAATATAGCATTCTCTGCTATTCTTTATTAATGCACTGGCTTCATCTACAATGCAAGTCTGTCAAAAAGAAGAGGATTTGCCTCTTCTTTTTCTTTTTTCCCCTTTTCATGCATGAAAGGAAGAAAGATGGCAACTATTAATTTCAACCCTGCAGACGGACTCTTTTAACATTCGAGAATGACATGAGGACACACTTCTCTTTTAGTAGACTGCAACATATTTACCCAAAATAGTTAAGATTAATCATCATATTAAGCATTCACACTCAATCTTTTCTCCAAACACTCACTCTTAAAACCAATGGCTCTGGAGCTTTTTACTACTATTGAACAATTAAATGATTACACAGCATAATTTTTCTTCTGTGCTCAGCAATCTAGTACTTGGAACAATACGTGAACAGCTTGTAATTAAAAGTTATCGTGAAAGAAACGTCTCAGTAGATAGCAGAAAATAGCAGAAACAATAAACTACTTCCTGAATAAAAAAAGGTAAGTTAATACAGCTGCATTCAAAGTGCCAGAAACTGAAAATTACTTCTGGAACACACATGAGATGGAGTGTTTGGAGATGACTTTCAGTTGTACTTACAAATTTCCAAATAATAATTCTAATGAAGGTCAACATTTTGTTCCCCAAACAGAAAACTTCTGTGCCAGACATTGTGTAGGGCTGTCTAGTCTTTACATATCATCTTTTCCACCTGTCAGGAAGACACAGCCCTGTTGGAAGAGCTATAATTTGTATATTTCTAGAGGTACCTTATAGTTGCACTTCATATAGAAAAGCAATTACAGTAAAGCAACCCTGCTACTTAAACTTGGAGTTTCACTCAAGCACTTATTTACCCTTTACACTATGAAAGTACATTCAGATTTTGGGTTATTTGTTTCAGGAGAAATGTCTCCTCATACAAAATTTGGCAAATTCTGTGTTGTTTACATGGCTTGTATACAAATGTTTGCCATTTGCTAATTAATGGGCTCCTACTGGGAAAAAATATCTAGAATTGATCAGGATGGATACGTTTTTCTGCTTTTGTTTGCTTTTTTCCTCCTCTTACTTTTAAAGCATTATTCAACAAAAGTTTGTGACACTGTTACTTTATATTCACATGAATACATAACTCAGTAACATCTTTTGAGAAAGCAAGGAAAATATGTTTTGAACTACTGTCCCAGGCTTCTAGTTGCACAAAGGTTTTTTATGTTATTTTCTAGCAGAGAGATCATGCAGGCTGTTGGCAAGGACACAGTCCCACGCCGATGAAAGGAATACATTAGATTATGAGATCAGTTTGTACTGAACAGAAAGTTACTCAGAAAGAAAACTCCATGAAATGGTTCTTACATAACTTTGATGTGTATCCTGGCTGATATGCTCAGGAAGTTATATCAAGTCCGGACTCTTCCCCACACTGTCTGGCCTCAGAAAATAATTGTTACTTGTACTTGATGCCCCAAGTGACTCAGCATGGCTTCTCACAAAGTCACAATAGTAGAAAAGTCAGCTGTGGCTCAGGATCAGTGTTGGTATCTTGAACTGCCACTGAAGGCAGTAAAGGTAATAAAATATAAACCACCTTGCAAATCAGTCAGGTCTTTTTCCCACTCAAAGACATGTGGGACAAGACACAGACTAGAGTAAGAGCAAGTGATCAGAGAGATATGTGTCTAACAGAGCAGGTGTCTTCCACAAGTTTTCTACCATCCCTTTGTACTAAATGTTTAGGTCTAAATAGCTTTTTATTCCAAATGGGTAAGAAAAGGTTGTTTCTGTAGAATCCACTATTTTTTTCATTCAGTGACTAACATGACAGACGAGACTTCTACCTGTACGTAACATTAAATTACTTCAATTCACAAATACCAAAAAATACTTTGTTACTCTCTTTCTCTAGGATGTAGGCATGCTTCTGTCTAGCTCAGAATACACTCAGCAGCAGCAGCAGAGAGTACTACTAGTGCCCCAAGAGTAAAGAATCCTGGCCAGAAAAATGCAATACAGCTGGGAAAGATACCTCTGTACAGAACTACGAAGTCACAAGATGGCTGTGACTAGAAGGGGCCTCTGGAGGTCACCTTGGTCCGATCTCCCTGCTCAGGCAGAGCCATGTAGAGCAGGCTGCCCACACGTGTCCATGCAGCATGTACACTCCCTTAATAGCCTTTGTTATCAGGACTGATGTAAATCAATCTCATGGAGTTTAGAAAGCAATCCTTTAACAGCTGAATCCTTGCATCAGAAGTCATGATGGCAATCTGGGCTGAACTCTTCCCAGTAGGAACAGACTAGAGATGCCCTGGCAAATAAATTCCATTTGTGCATTTCTGGTGGGTCACTAAACCGTATGTGTGTATTGCTGTTACACTGCTACAGATACAGTGATACAACAGATGCAATGTAATCCCTTCTTCAAGCGAGTCTTCCATCAATAGAAATATTCCCCAAAAAGGACATAGTGCCTTAAAAGATGTCTTTATTTTAAGCAGTGCCTTACCTCCCCTGTTTAACCAGCAGCTTTTAAATAACTAAGGGTGGCATAGTCTGGTAACATGAAGTAAGAATGAACACCTTTTGAAAGAGAAGAGCATGCAGTTTCTTTCTTTCTTTCTCTTTCAAAAGTTCCTCACTGACTTACAAGTTAGTTAACTACTGTTTTATTAAAAATGCAGTTTGAAACTCTACCTTTTGAATCTCTTTCAAGAAACATTCCCTAAAATGGGAGCGGTGGGAGAAAATGTTTCTGGGAATGGAAGTGTGAAAAGGTTAAGCAACAAATTAAAGCAAGAGCTAAATACTCTGGGAACATAGCAGACCAATGAGAGTAGTTAAAGTAAAAAAAACTCTCTCTCTCTGACACAAAGGCAAATGGAATTACTGGAAGGGAATAGAAAGACTAAATATTGGCAAATAATAGAATCCGTATTTGCCTTTTAACCAGAGCCTGGATGAGAAGGCAAAAAAATTTACTTGATTGCACTAAATTAATTAAAAGAGCATCAACGTCATTTACGTCAGAAAAAAACCCCAGACTTTTAGAGATAGCCATTTCATATAAGAAACCAAGAAGAGGAAGAAACCTTGAAGTTTTTATAACACATCTGGGGCTTAAGAATAAAACACTCAGTTGCTGAGTTCATAGAATACATTAAGGCAAAATCAAACCCACAAAACTTAAATACAACTGAAACACTCTGAATTAAAGTTAGAAAAAGCAATCCAAGTATGAGAGAATTGTTAGATCAAAAGAAAGTCTGATTCCAAGTGCTGAAGCAAAGACAAGATAATACTAATTGAATGGGCTTACCAAACCACAATGCCTGAAAAAATATGCAGACACACAACAAAAGTGAGGAGTAAAAAACGGCGTATGAGAGTGATCTTAAAGGAGGCACCATGAAAAATGGAACAATGGAAGACAATGCAACCATAAATAGTATTAAGCCTAACTGTATGGAGGTATCACATTTGTAAAAAATAAAAGCATTTTTGAAAATGAGGTACAAAAAAGCTTCAAGATGCAATCACCCCACACAAAGGGAGGCTACATCACCCACAGCAAATCTGGTCTTGCTAAGAGCAGGCAGTCAAATTGTTAAGTGGATAATTTCTGCTGTGCTGCAGTCTATGAATAAGACCAAAGGTCATCCAAAACACTGAAAATATAGTTTGTAACTATTCCAAGAAATAGAATTGCTAAGTTAACCTGCATTTCTTTATGAAGGGTAAAAAACCTACATATTTTTCACTATCCAAAAATACTGCCATTACATACTATTCTCTGATTAAAAAAAAAACAGTCTTAATTGCCAGACATGATGCCTGTCTACGGCAATGGTAGACATCAGACCACAAGCTGATTTGTTTTAGTGTAAATACTTTGAAAAAAAAATATACCAAGTTCAAACTATCCACACTTCAGTGAAAATGGTGCCACACGAGGAAAATTAACAACTCATGTCTATTAAAGAGGAAGAATCCCTTGATACTCACACTAACACTGGATGAAAAAATGTTTAATAGACCTCTAAGAATTATGTATAACTGTATAAACCCTGTGTAACTGTATAACTGACCGTATAACCCCAGTGTTAAACATGGCTCTGCAATTTTTATAAAGATTAGGGGGAAATTATTATCTATAATAATTAGGTACAATATGTTTCTTTCAAGAGTGGTATGAGTTAGGCCTCACAGTCACTGGTCTGTGTATAAACTTTCAGTTGCTAAATCAGGACTCCTTTGGAGAGGCTTCTGTATGATGTGGTCAATAGCTGAGGACTTAGCAACTTTAAGTTCTTTTACAGATAAAAATAAAAAAGAGCCTCTAAGTCCTGAAGAAAAATACTGAGAAGGCTCATGGGACTGACAGACTTACTGCAGACACTAAAAGCCATTAATAAAGTAATAAGCCCAAAATGTAAAATACCAGCTGAGAGACTAATTTCTTTGTATTTCTGTTGTACCAGCTGTCTGCACGCAGCTCTTCCCTTGTGAGCAGAGGCAGACTCCCAGAAGAATCTAGTTCAACACAGTTGCTGTTACTATCAGCTGCTGGTAGCAAATTAAGAGAAGAGAAACACAATCCCTGGCCCTGCTCTGCCAATGCTTTTTTTATCCATTAGTTACCTCTAACTTAAATAAAAACTTCTCTCAGATACAAGCTTTGATCCAAAGTTTCTCCTTTGCCACAGTCAGGGAATGAGCACATGAGCAGGAAGTTCCTGAACATTAATTCCCTTCCTCAATCTATACACTCAAAAGTACATATCCATAAGAAGGAGCTAAACAAGACATTTTTTAAATTAAGTAAGAAGGCAAAATGAAAAGCTGTCAGTTCAGAAGCCTTGTTACCATGTATTTGTATTATATTTAAATCGGCTCTTGTTTCATTGGCTTGTTTTAATTACCAAATATCTTAAACCAGGAAACCATATAGAATCAGAATGAGAAGATTTATAATGTAAAAATTTGCAAGGCAAAAATCTTAAATGTATTTTTGAAAACACAACATTGTAGCAGCAGAGAACAGATGGAAAAAAATTCTATCATTTAGCTGTCTTGAGTGTAAAATCCCACAACTTGTGTAACATGAGTAAATCGAGAACGTGTGCAACAGAAAAAAAAGGCAAAGGAGACTTGAAACAATACTTTTAAAGAGGTGGGACAACATTAATATGAAATATTTTGACATATTTTCTTCCAATCAAGTGTCAAGCTTCTGTGTGGTCTTTGAGCCTTGCAGGTTCACTTTCACTTGATCATAAATGCTATGCCAAGTTTATGTGTTGGATCTGTCTTCAGTTTATACATCTATCCAATTAAGCCTAATTTGAACATACAATGTCCAGGATGCCTACAACAAGATTTTAAATTCTTTTGAAGCATTTAATAAAAATGTAATACCCTAGAAAGTTGCACCACACACACTACCATCCCTCTTCAAACACAGCCATTTCTTCTACAATCCAACACCAACAGTAAGTTTATTATTATGAATCAACCTTCTATGTACTCTACTCCTGAAACTTTATTCTTGGAGAACTGTTGTACCTCTGCAACCAGTTCAACAGCAGAGGCTGTACAGTCCAAGCTTAGACCTTTCAGTTTTGGAGTATGTTTGATCAGCAGAAAGATGGGGAGATAGTACAAGAGAATAAAGTACATGACTTTATTCAGCATTCATGACTTTATTTTATTAAATAAAATTAAATTTGACTGTTTGAGAAGTAGTGCAAAATTATTCTTAATAGGTAATTTTAATGCTTTCAGAGACACCTCTACTGAAGCAATTAAACACTTGGAACAGGCTGTACTTAGATGTTAAAAACTCTCTTGCAACACACGTTTTTTAAGAAAAGGTTAAATGGATGTTCACAAAGCAGGGATATAATTGAGTCTGCCTGAGAGGCTGAAGCTTTATAATATCTTGAAGCCCCCTCCAGCACTGTGTTTCTTTCATTCTGTGAACATCTGTAAATCAGGTTTCCAATAAACGATCTGGAGGGCCAGATACGTGGGAGGTGTGACATTAAAAGCTTTGGACGTAGGAATGAGGAGTATACCCTACCTGCTCCCACAACCAGTATCTTGGGCTCACAGCTACTGACACAGTGCAGGAGAGATCTGAAGCGGACATTGAAGTTGAGGAACGCCACCACACAGCCCAACTTGGCCAGCCCGAACCACACGTGGATGAAGTCCGGCTCGTTCCCCATCAGCAAGGCCACCGTGTCTCCCTTCTTCAGAGCCTCGTGCTGCAGGAAAACCTGTGCTATCCTGTTACTCCTCCGGTCCACATCTCTGTAGGTGTGAACGGTCCCTTCGTAGATGAGGAACGGTTTGTGGGGCTGCTTCTCCGCCAGCTTCACAAACTTGTCCAGGACGGTGACAACCCTCCCCTGCAGCCGGTACATCTCCACTCTCAGCCCATAGGTCAGCACTTTGAGCAGGTATCTCAGGTCGGCCCAGAAGTATGGGAACAGGAATTTCTGGATGAAGTGCAAGGAAAGAATCCCGACAGCAGCCCCCGGTACCCAGGAGGGCGGCACTGGGAGGGGGTAAAGGTCGTCCCAGCCACGCATCTCCCCGCAGCCGGGCTGCCGGGCACAGGGCCGGGCAGGGCGTGGAGGCGAAGGCCGGCACGGGCTGAGGCTCTTCCCGCCCTCACCTCCTCCACAGCGGGACGCCCGGACCAACAGCGCCCAGGAGCAAGGGAGACAGGGAACTCCGACGGCGCCCGCCTCAGCCCCGGCACGGCACGGCACGGCACNCGGGACGGGAGTGCCTGCGCTGCCCGCGCACGGCTGAGGCCGGACACCTTCTCCCCCCTCGGCCCCGGGACTCACGCACAGCGCCGGGCTGCTGCTGCCGGCGAGGCGGCGGCGGCCGCTCCCTGAGCCGGTTGCATAAGGCGCGATCTCCCGCTCACGCCCGCCGGGCGGCCGCAGCCCGGGGTTGGCTCCCGGGGAAGGCGGCGGCGGCCGAGCGCAGCAAGCCTCGCCCCGGGCCGAGGCGGCGGCTCAGCGAGCTCCGGGCGCCGTCCCGGGGAGGGCGGTGGGAGGCGCTGGGGGCAGGTGGCTCCCGCCGGCCGCTCCCGCCCCGCCCGCGGGGCCGGGGACCCGCTGGTCCCGGAGCCCGGCCCCGCCCTCAGGCTTGGCCCCGAAGGAGCGGAGGAGAGCAGACACCTGGAGAGTTGAGTTGTATTCCCAACTCTCTCTAGTACTGCTGTTTTCTGTTTTACCACTAAGATCGAGGCCTGATTAGATTAAGAATGTGCAGACACAGGTCTGTTATACAGACGGTGACTGGACATGCATTGAAAACAAATTCAAGCATATTAAAACTTTTATTAGCCTACTAACTAGATTATTAGTAGATTTCATGCCTCTTTAAATGCGATGCTGTCAGTAGGCTGACGGGTTTTTATTGATACTATAAGTTTTCCTTACTTAGAAAGTGCAGTGAATATGTATGTTCTGTCCTAGCTAGGTGTAAATTTACAGGAAGAAAGACACATTTAGGTTTTCAGCTGATCACTTCTTCCAGAAAGACATTCTATGACAATACAGAGTTCTAGCTTACTTTTCTTAGGTGGAGATAACTTAAAGCTCCAGTATTTAAAATTTCTTAAAAGTAACTAATAGGTAGATTAAATGCTGCATTAACCTGTGCTTAGCATACAAAAACTCACAGTAGTTATTTGACTGACTGGAGTTTGGCTTTTGTTAACTGCTACAGAAATGTGCATAAATAATGCATATATATTAATAAAGGGAAATATATTAATAAAGGGATTAATGTTGACCCGTAAGGAAGATGCACACTTATTTGTTGATTTGAAGGAAGAGAAGAGGTTGAGAGATACCCTTGTGCAGTTCAGGTCAATTAAAAGCTCTTGGCATATAGATGAGAGTGAGAGGAAAAGCAATTGGTAATTAACAGAGCACAGAAGTAAAAAAAATACAGAATGGGCTGTGGATAAGAGAGACATATTTTAAATATATGGTGCTCTGAGCTAAAATATATGGTGCTCTGAGCTAAAAATCAGCCAGGCAACATTGCATTTACTAAAGTGACTAATGATTAGTATGCCACCACATGTCACAAGAACAGAGAGGAAGAATTTTGTATCTTAGATGTTATCAATGCTGCTAATCCCCAAGAACTGAAATTATGAGCAAATCAAAAAGATGCTGGTATTCTGAAATACACAGTTTGAAAGCAAAATTGTGGGTTTGTGGTCTCTGAGTTGTCCCTTTTCCTATTAATTCTACATAGAAATTACATCGATCCTCTCTACTCAGTATCCAAGCTTCTTGTAAACATGAGCAATAACTTACTTCTTATATCCTCCTGAAGGGAGGCACAATAATTCTCCAATGCATGAGTTATTTGCCAGTAATTTTCTGGTCTGTTATAAAAATGGATAAGACGAGCCAAGAAATATCAATAGGCAATGGAAAAGTCACATAACTCAGGTGAAGCCATGCTGGAATTGGATTCAAACCCTGCCTATGCCAGAATTCCTTTGGGATATTGGACTAATCTCTTACAATGTCCCCAAACTGGATATTTAGTCAAGCTACATGCCTAACCTTACACTTTAAGGCCCTCTTAGTCCCTTGATTTGATGGTTACACAAACAACTATAGATTAAGACACAAGGATCTGCAGTTTCTATTCTATGCTAAGTGAAAGGGTAGCTGGTCTAGCACCTGAAGTTAGGAGGTGGGTTAGGAATTAGTTAAATTCACCTTCAATATTTTTGCTCTCTATAGTTTTTGTTCTTAATCCAATGGAAATACATGCACATTTGTTTTTCTTTCTTTTTAAAGTAAACAGCATAGAATTTGAATGGCTCAAATTAATTTTTTTTCCTGTTAACTGCTTCATATCAACAGTGAAGATGCAATTATCTGCATGCATGGGTTGCTGAGTGTAACATTTGAGCAGTTAAGAGAACATAAGTTCCATATGCATTGCATAAGTTGTTGGAAAAATAGTTGTTGGGGAAAAATGTATCTTATTATGAGAATAAAATTATTAACATAGCACGTACTTGCAAGTGGTACATCCATATTGTGAAGAAACCTTAATTAAAACTATTCCAAAGGTTAACTCAAAAAAACCTCTGGAAAGTTCTCGTATTTTAAATGTAGTGATATTTGTTTTAAAGTAAATAAAACCCCAAAAGTATAGCTAGAAATTACCTCTTCATCAGGTTCTTCTTAAATGTCATAAGCTGGAATCTAATTTACTTTTGACATTATGTAAGATGCATAAACTCGTACCACAGAAAAACCACTGAGCCCTAAATTATTTAGTATGCTGTAATTATCCTGCTCAATTTTGCTTCAACAGAAAACATTTTGATGCCTGAGAGTATGCTATGACCCAATAGCGAAATATAAAAGAGTTTAATTTTCTACTGGTGGAACTCATATATGAGAAGTTGTTTTTTTTTTTTTTTAATGTGGCTAGATAAAACCTTTCCCTGTACCAAAATCTCAATATTGCAAGAAAATACAGATTGCAGAAATGCTTTTGTAGCATAAAAAACCTGTAGTTTTGATGTTACTGTTTTGACACATTGTGCCTTTTAATATCCAGATAACACAATATAGTGCTGTACATACACTATTCTTGGCTAATAATGTCCCATTGGATTTTGGGCAATGAATGCTGTAGTCAGACTACAGATATTACAGAGACCCGAGGAGGTAAAGTCTAAAGTTGCTGCCATGGCACAGACCAGACATCATGCAAGTTTTTCATCATAGGAGTTTCATCATAGGAAAGCACTTAGGATTCAAATCCATAGGAACTGAAAATTAATTGTTATAATTAATTGTTATAATATTTTGGAATGCTTGTTTATTCTAGTAGTTGTGTATGTATTCTAGTAGTAAGTAGATATAGTTGTGTGATGACATTAATTTGAAATGCTTACATAATGCCTTATCTCAAGTCATTCACTACAGCATATCAACACTACAGACTTGTGGCAACATTTCAAAAATGTAGAGGAATATCATCTCTGGTAGATGAAATTTTGTTAACAGAAAGCTTTACTATTAATGTAGTAGATAATTTAAACACACACACACACACACACACCCATTATTTTATTTTAAATTTTATTTAGCTCTGAATAGGCTCTACAGGTAAATTTGTAGTTTTACCTGAATTCATGAAAATGTGTTTGTACTGGGGCCACATGCACTAGCACCCCACTAACATTTAGCCACAAGCTTCCAAAGAAGCATACTAAAATATTCAAATTTTCTCACTCCTAGAACATCTTCATGGACTGCTCATCAGCAGGAATGAGTTCACAACAGTGAGTCTTTTGGTCCTGAAAAGATGGAGTTGGGGTTCAGTCCCACTGTCATCCAGAAGTGATGTGAATTGAGCAAGGTACCAGCTTGTACATTTGAGATTAAATAATTGTTTTCTATATTTCACATTGTAATCTGATAGTCTCAAACCAGTAGTTTTGGTTTTACTCATTCCACAGCTCCCCCATTGCTTTTCAGGTACAAAACACAGCACTGACCTGTCAAAGGGATGCATGCTTTACATAGCTCTAAAGAATAGGTCTTCATACAGAAAGATGAAATAAGAGCCAGATCTGAGTAAAAATCCTATAAGGGATTAAAATAAATATATTCTGGCGTTGTCTCAGGTGTAAGGTAAACAAGATTTGAAAGCATGGGGAAACCCCAGACAGGACATGAACTGAAACAGAGATGGAAACAGACTTCTCCTCAGTATAAAGTGCCATCATTTTCACATTCTTTAAATAGATACTTTGTTGACCACTAGTTTAACTTGACTCATGTTATGGGTAATTTTAAAATATCTTAACATTTTTTGAAAGTTCCTCACCTTAATTTTTTTGTTATTCTAAAAATTTTTCTAGACTACCACTGCAGAGCATAGAACCCCAATTCATTTTTCTTTTCATGTCAAATGACAAGAGCATTATTTTATACAGTCTTAGCTGGCTTGGAATAGGATGACATAAAAGTTTAGAAGAAATCTTACAGTGATTGTCAGGGAAATTTTCTGGCATCTTGGCCTGTGTCAAAACAGCATGGAGCAGATGAAGCATAAAAATCATGAGCAAAACATCAAAAATATGTAACTGTCTCTAAGAAATCATATATGAGCTAGATGACTACCATATCCATTGTTTGCTTCTGCTTTGTGGGTATGTGCTAGGGAGACAAATTTTAATTTAAGAAAAATGTTTTCAAATAAGCTTCTTTCAGATCAGGGTGTTTGCAGTAAGCACCAGTTGGAAGTATTCAGTGTTTTCATTATCATGCTGAATTTCTAGGTGAGAAGTCTGCTGTTCAAAGGACAAGAATAGGGTGTCTGCTTTCCGTGCCTTCAGGCACACATAAGATAGTTTTCAACTTGCCTCTACTTTCTGAGCTTTCATGTTTGCACCACAGTTAAACAGTACGCCAGAGAACATCTGCCCCTTATTTATGCTTTCATTGTTTTGTGCTTTGATTGCATTTGAAATTTTATCTGATGACCGTGACAATAGCATTATCAATGTTAGCTAGTATAACAGTTCATTCCTGTGACCTCTTCTTGCTAGAAGTACTTCCCTGTACTTGTACTACCATTTCTGATACTATCTCTACATTTTAAGAACTTAGGTCTTCTATATGGAACAACATTTTCAGAAATACTTTGCCATCTGATATAACTGGGCTATATGCTAAAATACTGACTTCTTTAAATTCAGTAGCAAAAACTTTCACTCATTTTCTTAGCTTTGTTCTCACATGTTCCTTTTCTGTGGTGTGGAAATGAAGAGGGAAAATTACCCACTAGCAAGCCCAAGAAGCAGCTTACTACAGGAGAGGGAGAAAAGAATTTAAAGTACTTAAGAGTTACAGGTACTTGTGCTTCTCTGCATGTGTTTCAGCATTACTGAATTCTTAAACCACAGTCATTTTGTGATGCAAGAGACTCATTCCTCAAGCATCTTCTATGTAGATCCTGTTCAATGTGATTGTAAATCAAAGTGATCTTGTATTAAGTTGGCTGGATGGAGTTGGTGCGTTGTTGTGCTAACAACATGGCTGATAACTGTTTCTGGCACATACCAATTTTGCTTGCTTGAAGCAATGTTTAACGTGCTCTTTATGCTTCACTTTTTTCCTGGTATTCCCCTTTCCCCCTTCACAAGGCAGCTTACTTTGAGAGATGACAGAGAGAAAACCCCCTTTTCCTATTCCTGTGGCTCCATTATATATAGAGTCACCAAGCAGCAACAGCAGAGCTACTCAACAGCCTGAGGAACAAAACAGGTGCTGAGGATGCCCCTAACACAGGCAGGAGCACCCTCTCTGACCAGAGGGCAGTCTGGCTGCACCTGAACACACCGGGGTCTGGGGTATTTCAATATAGGAGCTGCCAGCAGTCCCAGACATGATAATGGATCAGGTCTCGGGTAGGAGATGAGGCCACAGGTGGGACTAGAGACAATGATACAACAGTGTCCATCCACAGGGCAGAACAGCTCCATTTAGGTAAGTGTGGCTGCCCAGCCCTGAACTTAGACCCTTTGGAGCCTTTGGGTGGAGGAGAGAACACCCCAAGTGATTGCTACTCGGGGCCATTGGGGCAAATTTATGTCACTACCTGTTACTTGATTCTTGCAGGTTCTGAGGAGCTGGTGGAGCCTCATATCTTTAGCAATTTCTGAGAAGTGTTTCTGAAAAAAAAAAACCCTTTTATGTTCATTCAGGTAACTTGTTATACGAACTGCAGATGAAATCTGTCATATTCAATCACCTTGACTGATAAACCTCATGAGGCTAATGGGGAACAAATGTAGAAAGAAAGTTAATGAGGAAAAAATAAGGTGACTCAATCACATACTTTACTATCATTAACTTTACATTTATGTGCTATAGTCTCTATTACATGCAAAGAAAATATCTTTTGTATGTGTCATTTTATGGTGTTGTAAGAACTAAGCCATGAACATTTCAGACAAATTGGCCATTTTCTTAGTTTCTAACTGCCTGGGGTGTGTCTGTGTTATTAAGTGGTTATCTTAAAAATGAAGAGGTAAGTATGCAGGTATCTTCAAATACTAGTCTGGTAATAAAAGAAAAAAGAATGTGGTAACCACGAGGCAAGTATAGGCACTTTTAAAGTCAGCATTATGTGAGTAAATAACTATGCTTTTATTTCTGGAAGGGACCTTCTTGCCAAAAACGTCATCTGGATGGAGTTAAATAACTTTTTCCATCTATATGAATGATCTTGTTGCAAAATTATTTTATGCCAAGAAAAAGAAATTGTGTTGAAAAAGAAATTTTTAAGGATATGTCTGTGTGCAGGGGCCCTTTTCTTATAAATTACTTGCTGAAATCTACATTAGTAGCCGGTGTTGTACACCGGCCCCTTAACCAACTAATAACAATTGGCCTATTGGCTATTTGCACCCTTATAGTCTTTCTCAATGGTGTTAACAGCCCACTTTCTCCATGAGTGTTAGTGGTCAGTGAGATACTAATAAATGTCAAGATAATCCCATTTTGTCTTCTCTCCACTAGAATACTGTTTGCTCAGGTACCACTGTGTCAACAGCATTGAAAATGGCTTTAACATAAGGTAGTGAGCTCTACTTTCCACTGAAAGCAAAAGGAATTCTGCAAGATTTCTCAAGGTCAGCTGATTGTGGAACGATGTACAAAAATTATCTCACCGCCAAAATGGTCTCACTGGAATAATTTGTTGCTAATATGTCTTCCTACATTTCCATCTGTCTGCAAACCATGAAAACAGAAAACTAACAGCCCAGAGAAATCACCTTACAAGTTGCTTTTGCAATTGCAACATTACGCCAAGGCAGGAAAGTTTTTGCCTGACTAGCTTGTGTAATAATCAAAGCAGACAATTGCCTAGCTGGAGAAACAAAAAACACAAACTGCAGAAGAGTTTCACTTTTGTGATGGCAGCGACTACAGCATCCTGCCTAGACAGCACAGGCTCAGGTGTGGCAATAAGTCTCTTCTATCATGCGTTCTTTTCTGTAAGTAGCTCGGTGAAGACCTCTCACCTGTCAAAACAGAAAGAGCTGGAGGGGGGTTAACATTTTTCTTTTTTTTTTTCTGGTTGTTTTGTTTTGTTTTTTGTTTTTTTTTTTCTTGTTGTTGTTGTTTTGGTTTTTTCTTTCTTTTTTCTTTTCTTTCTTTTCTTTTTTTTTTTTCTTTGTCAGACATCTTCTGACAATGGGGACAAGAAAGAATGAAGATAAACAAGGGGAAAGGTGCAGCAGGAAGGGCAGAGAGGCCAGTGATGTGCTGCACATCCTGTCCCCTTTCCTGTGCCCTGTCCCTCAGCATTACATTGCTTTTCCAAGTGCTGGGTATAGGCTCTTGGCATTGTGAGAACTCAAGGAAGGGCAGTGGTGGTTAGGAAAGAAACAACATGCCATAGTTACACCATAAGGACTGAAAGTTTTTTCAACTTTCATACTGACTATTTGTTTGCCTGAAATTAAAGTTCAGAAGTCTTTACTATGCCTATATACTTCAGAAATAAAGTATTTGTTTACATCAGTTTTTCTGAAGGGCTTTAGTGCCTTATTATTTATTTTGGCCTCTTGCCTTGCAGTGTGAAAAAGGTTGTGTCTGGAAGTTGTTAAAAATCCTTTTCTAGAGGAGTTTTGAGTCTACTCACAATTTGGTTACTCCATCTTTGTTTGTGTTTATTTCACAAGAAAATTATTTCATTTGTGTGCTTTGCAAATACCATATTCATGAACTAGTGGTTAGTGAAGTATTTTGAAGAAGGCTTCCATAGTAATTTTTAATAAAAATTTCAGAACCATCTCCTTGAGGTTTCAAAACCAGAAAAATTATGTGTGAGGTATGTCTAAATATAATCTAGGTAAAGGATCAGCCATTTAACATGCTTCTCTATTAAGGGTTCCACAATGAACAGTTCAGTTATTTTTGAACAGTTTTTCTACATGGAGCATATTTTTAAGGTATTGTCAGTTGAAATTGCTAAACACTGCTGTGTGGGTGTAGAAGAGCCATTTGACAGGTCTGGCAGAAGATACTACAGACTTACTGCTAAATAAAATTATTTTCCTTTCCTCCTCCTAACAGGCAGACTCCAAATGTTAATTTACTGTCTCTAACACTCAGAAGCAGAATAAGCCACTTAACACCATCCCTACCATGTTTCTCACAAACCCCACTGTAAGGCTGTGTGAGTATCTCTCACACATGAAAGCCCTTAACCTCTTTGCCACACTGTTGTTGCTCTTCTTTCTGAAAAATATCTCAGGCTTCAAGTCAAACGATAAAATGATTAGAGGGTTTTGTAATGGAAGTGGTACTTGTGTTAATATTATCTAACTCTGTTCATTTTTATTGTATTCTTGTCAATACCATATATTTAAAAATTTTGGCTCAATGTGGCAAGACTCCTAGTTTATTGATATTGATATTGGTGGTTTTCTTCATTATTATTTTCTTGTTTTCCTGATTTTCTTATTCAGGCAAGTAGATCCATGCTACAGTTTTGCCTTTCTTTATGTCCAGGGATAAAAGCACTGAAGTTTTTTGATAAGGATTTCCTTTACCGTAATCTATATAAAATGCATGTGTATTACTCATATCTGTGTGGCAATGTAGTTGTCCAACTGACAGGAAGTAAAAAAGTATCTAGAAAATAAGCTTCTGCACAGAGCAAGAGTTTTATATAATCTGTTTTGTACAAGGAAATAACAGTAGTTTTTGTCAATGTAGGAAGTTTTGTACTGCTAATCCTTGCAATTTTGTTTATAATTTAAAGTCAGGACTGTAGGATATTATGTGCCTTAAAGGAAGAAGCAGCCTGTGCTGGAGATTGTTTTAGAACATAATCTACATTTCTTCAGCACTTTTATTTCAAGAGCTACAACTCTCACCATATGCAGAAATGTGTGAGCTCTAAGACGCAGACAATATTGAACACAAAATCAGCATCTGTTATGAAATGGGCCCAAGCTTCGTATGGCAATTGTTATTTTTATAATGGTCAAGAAAAAAAGAAAAAACTTAGTTATTTTGGAAGACTTTCTAAACTTGATGACAGCATTGCTTTCAGAAAAGGTTTTGTGGAAATTTTTTAATTCCTATGTGGAGGATAAATGAATATGACAATATACCTGTGTAGTAAAAAAGTAAAAGGATCCATGTTTCTGTCATTTTTCTGGTACTTAGAACGCTATGAATGACTTTATAAACACTTTGCTTTACTCATTAGTCCACATTCCAGATAACTGTGTGTATTAAAAATAACTGTGTGTGTGTAGTTATTTGCAATACAGAGTGCCGACATGGTTTAATTTAAATATATTCTTTCAAGGCTTTTGAAAGGAGCCTTTGCTGAATTACATAGAGTTTGATAAAATTCAAGTAAATTCTCCAAGCAAAAATTAAACTCAAGGAAAAACAACAAAAAACTTGACAAAACAAACATTACAAATTATATAAATAATTTATATAATTATTATTTGTATAATAATAAGTATTAATCACATATAGTATATAATTATATCTAATTATAACTATTAGTTATATAATTATAATTATAAATTATTATTTTATTATAAAACAAACAAAAAGCATTATCCAGCATTAAACACACTCCGGTATTTAAAATATCCCGTATTTTTTAAATTTTTGAAGTATTAAGTCTGCATATCAAGAAACATGGATCAGTTTAAAGCTCACATTAACCTTTCTCTTTGACTTGAGGTGTTTCAAAATTTTTATGTATCTGTAGGACCTGCAAGGATAGTATAAATATGATTCTTGAATAGAGGCTTTAGTAAAGAAATATTAAACATTTTACTTTGAAAATTCTTTCTTTATGTGTGTTTGGGATTAGCCTATCTGCAATTATGGGAAGATCCCTCATCTTAAAATTTTTAAATCTTTTATTTGTACTATTTCAGTATACTTAAGTATCAACAGGTCAGAATACTTGGACTGATATTTGCTCACCCCTATTCCTCTCTGCTGTGTGTGAAGGACATTAATATACTCCCAGCAGCTTCCTCTATTGTCAAAGTTTAATCATCGTGATGCATGTGGTAAAATGTGCCTTATTGGTACTCTTCAAAAGAGCATATAATTTTTTTTAACAAGATGCAAAGGAACCTTTTAGGTTTTTTCTTCTCAATATAAATATATTTTGCTGCTTCTAAGATACAATTTTTCTTTAAAGCTTTTGAAACCACCTGTATTTGTGTTGCTTTTGACTTAAAATAGCACATTCTGTATAATATGCCGACAGTAACAGAATCCTCATTTGCTTTCTGTAACTGTTCTTTTAATTAAAACTCTACTTGTAGAAGGCTTTGGAAGAAGTCAAACTTCTTTGACATGTCTTATAGTTAATCTAGTCCAAGCAAAGAAAACAGAATAACAATTGTTTTTAGGCCTGAGGGAACACTGGCAATGCCAGATAAAATTAGCAGTGCCACATAAAACCATTAGAATCCTAGTTTTGAAATCAGCAGATAGAATGGGGATTAGAATGCCATGCAACCCTCCAGTTGTCCCTGAACAAAAACAGCCTGAAACAGGCTTTTTTAACATTAGCCCATTTTCTGGCATTTTGTTTACCTGCTTGAGGCTTGGAGCTTCTGCACTGCCTAATATCTCCACAGGTTAAAAACATCTCAAGTTTCTGGATGTGCAAGGTTTTCAGGTGCCTGTGCTGCTTGGCTGTCAAGATTCCAGACATTTGTGGGTGGATATTAAGAAACTTCTACTTCATCTTAATACTTAATACTTCATATTAAGAATCTTCTAAAGAAATAAGTGGGAGGGCTGGTTTTTCTTTTAACACCTTCCCTCCCTTAGTAATATTCTCTCTTTGAGTTTATCTCCCAGAGAACATTTTGAATATTTACCTTGCTTTTCAACTTAAAGAAGAACAGATTTATTCATAGGCAGTAATGGTTCATGTGCAAGTTAAATCATGTACCAGGAAAAGTAGAATAATTAATTTGTGGTGCTGCACATCAGCCCAAAGGATTCTCTGGAGGCTGTAGGATTGTTCTGTGAATGACACCAACTTGGGCAGGAACACTGATGGCAGGAAATGTACTCAGCTGCTGAGCAGGACAGACTACAGAACCTGACCAGCACTGAGGTGTCATATAGCTAAAAGTGACCAGTAGCAAGAACAAGCTCTAAATCTTAGAAGTATAATTTTTAGAAGATTTTTGGGAAAAATGGCAAGGCATGTCTTTGCCAAATAGTTTGCTTACATTGGAATTGTGTCTCTTTCTTTCTTTACTTCTGTCCATAAGCTTAGCACAAGGCAGCATTAAGCTGATAGACTAAATCACTTGTGGTATGTATAGACACTTAAGTAAATACTGCTGTAGTTCATATATTCAGATATTAACAAAATTACTTCCAAACTTCTTTCCAGAGGTGATTTTTTTGTGCTCCTGGCATGGTGAAAACATGTAAGTATCATCCTCCTTCTTCAGATCTCAAAAAAAAAAGGCTCAGCATTATTAGCAGATTGAAGTCCTTGCACCTAAAAGGCTTCCAGGCTTTGAATGAAGAAATTAGTGCCCTCCCTATTTGTTGCTGAAATTGTTAATGTGCGAAGGATTTTTTTGCCTTTTATAGGATTCTTTTTCCTATTGCTAGAAATATTGTGGTCTGCATATGAAATATTCAGTCCCTCAATTTCTTTAGGGTCTTCTTACTCGGTAGGTTACTGTTGTTTCACACCCATCTGTGACAAGGGGTACTAAATTATATATTTAAAAGCTTTTCAGTACTGAAAATTCTTATTATAGTATTTAGCAATAATTTCTGTAATGATGATTTGACTCTGGTTTAAACACTAAGTTTCAACTATTGTAACTTGTTTAAGGCTTTTGTACACTCCATGACAGAATTCCTTTATGAAAATAAGTTTCTTAAGTAATATAATTTTCAAAATTGAATTCATGTCTTTCTCCAAAACAAAAGCAAAATCATTAAATTTGAAATAACAAATGAAAAGATGTTACTGATACTGTTTTGAACTGGGTGTTTGCTGATACAAGAAAGAAACAATGCAAAAAAACCAGACAAGATGCCAAAGTCTGATACCATTACGGAAAGTACCGAAGGAGAAAGAAAAACATGGAAGAAAGATTAACACTGGGAGGCGACTGAAGGCTTTGAACTGTGAAGCAAATGAAAGTGTATGGAAAAATACCCAACTCTGCACTCTGTTCCTGTTCTTACCACAATAACCTTACATATCTTGAGTTTTGACAGGTCACCTAGACCTTACTGATGCATACAGAGGAGATTACTTTTAGTCCTGAGATAAAATTCCTCCTGTTTTCGAACAAAAATACAAAACATAGGGTGGGGAGAGGCCACAAGAAGTCATCTGGTATGTCTTCACTTTAAAAGAAATTCAACAGTAAATAAAGTATATACCTGATATTTATTTCACCGACACATACAGCTTGTAAGAACAACACAGGCAAGCAATCCCTGTGCCGTGCGAAATGTGGTTTCCTGTGAATGCTGATCATGGCTGGATGACTGCTTTCTTTGAAGTACAGTAAAATGTTCCCAAGTAACTCCATAACAAGCTATACAGTGGCTAGAAGCTTAGGGCATATCTGAGATAAATTTTTTGAAACAACTTTGGACAACATTTATTTCACAGCCTCCTCAGCAGTCTGAGTTCCTGTTGGGGTATGAAAGAGTTTCACAATGCCCAGCTCTGCTGACCTTGAAAGTATAGTTTGGGTCACTGTTTGCTCTGTTTGGGTCACTGAGAGCTCTTCACCCCTCTTCAGCATACTTCTATGCCGAAGGAGGCTCTGCTGCTCACAAAAGTGTGTGTTCATTCTCTGCCTTTGCAGGCCCAGGGGAGAGTGAAGGGAGACCCATGTGCAACTGAAGTCCTATTTGAGGACTTTTACTTCACTGTTGTCTGTACATCTGATAAAGGTGCAACTCAAAAGCATTCAAGTTTGAAAACTTTATCATTAGTGGAAAGAGATTGGCACTTCCAGAGCCAGCTGCCATGCTTAATTAGGTGGGTGGTATGCGCTGTCACTGCTAGGGTAATTAAAATTACCTGTCAGCATTTTTGCTGTATCTTCGTGGAGGAATGCAAACATAGCTGAATTCCTCTCTGTGCTCTGCACTATTCTAGAAGCTCTTAGACTTGCAGAAAGAACCAGGTTTTGTGCAGGTCAAATCATCTTGGCCATTGTGCTTCATACCCAGGCTAACCTCAGTGGGAGCTTTAGGCAGCCTGCTGGAGAATAAACAGCCTTGGTTTGTATGTGCTGACTGTGGAAGTTATGTCTTTGGATTTGATCACTCTACCCTATCCAGCTTTCTATTCACAAAGTTGCTGATTAATTATTTTCCTCTTGTGTAGGTACAATTCCTTCCCTATTGCATTTAGTTCCTTACATGTTTTGCATCTTACTGCTTCCCTAGTTTATCAAGACATTTGTACTGGTAGCAAAAAAAGTACTGGTGCCTTAAAAAACATAGTGGGTAGTTCCATGATCGATGGAGAGGAATTTATTAGCATATCTTTTGTTCCTTAAACCAGAAATTAAAATACAATTTTAAACTGAACTGTAAACAGAAGGGATGTAATTTCTTTTCTAAGGCATTTTGAAAACATTAAGGATAAACACCTTCAGGTGGAGTGAAGTGGGACATAATTTGTTCTTCACATATGCAGACGAATAAACTACCGGCTTTTAATCATGAAGCCAGGAGCAGAATTGTTGTCTTGTGCTCTTCTTTAATGTTTTCTGAAGACTAAATGTTGGAAAATAATTGAATACAGGGAAAAGGGTGAGGAAACAGAATGGGCAGACAGTGTACTGTAATGTATCTTCACAGTGAGAATAAAGCCAGATCAGTGGCTTTAAAAAAAGCCAGACTTTTCTCTGGGCTTCCTGGAGCCCTCTAATACTATCCTTATTATTAGAAAATAATTATGTCCTGGGCTGCATTAGGGGAAGTCTGCCAGCAGGCCAAGGGAGATTCTCCTTCCCCTTTCCTCAGCATTGTTAATGCCACACTGGTAATGCTGTGCCTAGTTGTGAGCACATGAAGAGCATTTTGGGTACTGGGGAGAGTTCAGGCCAGCATGACGGTCCTTATGGATCTTTGGAAAAGCTGAACAAGCTAGGGCTGTTTAGTCTGGAGAAGAAAAAGCTCAAGGGGAATCACCTCACTATGTACAAATACCTGAATGCAGTGTGTACTATGGAGCTGTGATATTATCAGCAGTGCCCAGTGACAGAAAAAGAGGCAATGGGCACATACTGAAACACAGGAGGCTCCTCTGAACATCAGGAAAATATTTGGGGTTTTTTAATCTGTGGATAACCAAACACTCATGCAGGTTGCTCAGACTGGTGTTGAGTCTCCCTCTTTGGAGATAATCAAAACCCATCTGGGTAGCTGGCTCTAGGTGTTGCTGCTGGCCTTGAGGGATTGGACCAGAAGACATCCAGAGCCTTCCAACCTCAACCATTCCATGATTAAAAATCAGGCTACTGCTGTTTTATATAAATCTGTGCATGGAAGTACTAGAGAAGGCAGCCAGTATGAGTAATGTTCAGAAATGCTACCACCTTCTGGTGGCTGGAATGACTGAACGTACCGACAGTGCTCTGAAACTCATCTCCTTACCCGTGTGGTCCATAATTACATGCAGTGTCCACCACCTTCTGAAACAAGATTTCAAAGAGCTTCTGTTGTTCCTTCATACCATCTTTCAATAGATGAGGTTGTTTTAGTTTAAATAATTTGCAACAAGTAATTAGAAAAGCATCTGCATTGTGCTCTTATTCATATGGTTTAGATAGGCCTGCAAGGAACAGGGAGTTGGACTCAATGATTCTGGAGATTAGTAAATATATATGAATTATGTAACAAATATTGCTCTTTTATAACCTCACTCCAAATTCAGAAACCTCATATCCCATGAGAGATGTCAATGTACCCTAGGTGACGGTAGTATTAATTATTGTTGTTATTATTGTTATTGTTGTTGTTGTTGTTGTTATTATTGATGTTGTTGCTGTTATTAATGGTGTTTCAATGCATTATGACAGTAGTGGCAGTATTAGCACTAGTAGTGACAGCACAGCCTGAAAACCAAGAGAAAGTAAGCATCATCCTTGGAAAATAGCTAACCCAACAACACCTCTGCAAAATGGGCTCCAAATGGGGCAAGAACCAGGTTAATGCAATACCTATTTTATCCATCTGAACAAAATATCATGCACATTCAGGGAAATACACAGTAGAATATACAGGAGAGCCGTTTTCCCTCGTGTAAGTGTGGAGTTGTTTAATTTTTAAATGCAATCAGATATGTGCAGTGAAGGAAAGTAAATCCAGCAGGTGTGCTAATGTTATATTCTCTGATCTGCTTCTTCCTGCAAGACTTTATAGCATGTTTTAACAGGGCGTAGGTGTTCAATTCTAGAAAAAGCTGGAACTTACAGTCACTTCAGTCCAGTTTTCATGAGAATGCTATTTCAGCAATAAAGCAACTGATAAGTAAAGGAAGAAATTTTGTGCCAGAATTGATGAATTTTTGAAAACAATTTATCTGTATTAATTCTGGTGTAAGTTGGAATATAGTGGAATATAATAAGTGGAAAATAATGACCACTAAATGCTTCAACTGTATTTTGACACTGAATGTTTATTTTCCACAAAACATCTGATACTGAGCATTACATAAAATACTGTCATTAAATATTACATCACAGACTTAACAAACATTGAACTGTAGTCTATATGCAGTGCTTGTGCAGTATTTTGGTTATGTTTCCAAGTGCATGTTTTGTATTTTATTAATGCCTAGGACATTATTAATCTAACAATTTATGCAGCTTAAAAGGAGAATCATTATTATGATCTAGAGGAGTAAAATATTCAGCTAACTTAAGATACTGGTGGCCTAGACAAAAATAATTTATATCAGTGATAAATGTAAAATAATGCTGTGCAAGCAATTGCTGCACAGCAGTTTTTCAAGTGCCAGTTCATGAGCAAGTTGGTCTGCACTCAGTCAGTGTCAGGGAACAGAAGTGGATATAAAATAATCTCACTTAAAATGTGGTTTACCTTAAGGGAAAAGTCCAAAACAGAATGTTCTCAGGCATTGTTACCACTTTTACAATGTTTTCAATGTAGGGAACAGTGTATTTTAATTTCATGCTGACATAAGCATGGTTTAGCTGTTTTCTCTCTTGATCGGTAACATGCCTGATTTCCTCTTCACACTGCTACTCCCATTTCCCTAATTCCCAGATCATTTAAGTTTTGGCTCCTGGCCTCAGTCAGTATGCTGTTAAATAGTCTCAGTTCATACTCTCATTTGGCAACACTTGTGGTACAAAGCACACTTGGACAACGCGGTCACTTCACGCAGACACTGAGTAGCTGCCAGGTGGCAATACTGTTACACATTATCAAGCAAGACTGTTTCAAATTGAACAGCTAGCAGGAATTTTTCTTGGCAACTACCTAAAAACTTGCAATAATAATATTAAAAGTTTAGTAAAAAGCTATTAATTATTATTATTATTATTATAATTATTATTACTATTATGAATACAGGTTCCTGAGATTTTCCATTTAAATGATTTCTTGATGTTACTTTAATAAGGTCAGGCTTTTCTATGCAGAAATACAAGTTTCAGGGGAAAAAAAACCCAAACCAAACCAAACTAAACCAAACAAAAAAAGACTGAAACCAAATACAAGAACTCCTCAACATAAAAGAGTGGAAGTAATGCAAAAATTAAATAACTCCCTGCATACTCTTAGAAACCTCTTCCTAATGTCTTTCTGCAAACAAGAAATTAAGTCAGCCAAAATCAAGTGAAAAATACTGTTTTGGAGCCACAGGGGATGCCAGTTCTTTGTGTCATTGTCACTGGGCCTCTGCATTTCTTCTAGAGTCAAGTCAGAGGTTGAGAAGAATGACTTTCAGTGTGTCTGTTTGTCACAAACCCAATTAACCACGGTTGGAAGTCATACTAGAAAGAGCCTGCATGTGATCTGCTGGAAACCTTCAAGATCGATTTTATCTTACATCCACTTTTGCATGGGAATTTCTTATTTTTGTTTGTCTCTTTTGATTTGGATGAATTTTCTCTCAAGACATCTTTCCACCAACCACTCCCCCATCCCAAAAAAGGGACTCTTTTTTTGTTTTAAATTTTGGTTTTGGTGGGTTGGTTTTTTTACTTTGAAGTTTTATTTTGATTTTTTTTTTAAATTGATTTTACCTCCTTTAAAAGGAATTTACGCGTGTGCAAATATTCATTAATTAGTACTAATAGAATGTATGGTAGTAAGCTCCCTTCAATTAGCCACCGGCGCTGTCTTTCGGACGCCCGACAAACCCTGGGAGACTGGAATCGCCCGGCTCTCACTGCCGCAGGAAAGGGAATCGGTGTGACGGGCGGTTCCCGTGATGGCACCGCTCCGCCCAGCCCCAGGTGAGAGCGGCCGATCCTCCCGCACCGCGGGACGGCGGCTCCCGGCATAACGCTGAGGCACCGGACAAAAAGCACGTCGCCCTTTCTACCTGCGCCTTCCGAGGGACTTCAACCACACACACGCACGCACTGCCCCGCAGGAATGCCACCAAATCCGAATAAATGCTGCCCCAACGGAGGGCTCGAATCCACCCCTAGGACTGGTACTGGATCTACTCAGGAAATCTCAACACGCACATTTTGGCTCCTTCCTGCTTCGAAGATCCGCGGGTGAAACGGCGACTGTCGCAGCTGGGACAGTAGCCGCTTCGCAGCGGGCGGCTCCAGTGACCCGAAGGGTGTCCCGCTTGGCTCCCTGCACACCCCACACTCCCCCGGTCAGACCAGGTCCTCTCACCGGCTCGGCTGCAGGTTTTCCACAGCACATTCCCAGACCTCTCGTCTTTTGCAGCGTTTTTAATCGTGCTGCAGCGACACGAGAGCGGGTCGAGCTGCTGCGCGCATTCCAATGCTGGTGTTTAGTCTGGGGTCTCTTTGTGTCCACTGGCTCCTGCAGAGTCTCGGGATGATTTCCCCCTCATCTCCACCCGGCAGGATCCGTGCCCTTCATTAGACAGAGTCCTCCCCCATTCCCGGCTGGCTTCCTACCATCTAGGGCACAGCCTGAGGCCGGCACCTTGCACACCGGGCTACCTGCACCGAGGGTGTTTGTCGAAATCCCCAGCGGGCAGGCTCTGCTTTCATACCAACACACACACAGAGCAAAATGGGGATTTGTTAAGCATCACAATGTAGCCAGCTGTTTACTACAACAATAGTAAACAAAGACTTGCAATGGAACCACAGCCCGTGGAATTCCTGACCGTGTTGGCAGGCCAGGGCTACATTTCTGAAAATATACTAGAAATAAATCACAACAAGCTCCATTCAAATGAAGCAAAGCAGTGTAAATATGAATTAATCAAGTATGAAAGGCCAACAAAGGCTGCTCTGAAGTCTCTACTTGTCCTTATGCGAAGAACAGCTACCTTCTTCCACCCTTCCTCTTAAAACTATGTAAATTGCTTTTCCTTGGAGATATAGTAGGGATTTTTTACTGAAAGAAGCTGAAATTAGTCGGGAGAAGGGGAAAAAAATTCCTGCGGTCTGCACAAAAAAGTATGGGCACAACCGGCCTCAGCTTGCTGTGTGTCCTTAAAAGATTTGGATGGTAAGGGTGGTCTGTGCTACCCGGACGCGGGAGTGGGTCAGTCAGCACGGTGGGGCACCACTTCTTCCAGGACTATTTTAGGGAGCCTGGGGTGCTGTGCGCCCAGTGATGGAGCCGTGTGATGCTGGGCAGCCCTCCTGAGGCGCGAGGGCTGTGCGGGCAGCGCTCTGATGTCGGCATACCTGTCTGGCAGCGCCGCGGCAGCCTCGATATCCTGCCGGGAAGCAGCAGGAGGAACAGGAGGACAGCAGGAGGCTGTCCCCACGGCCAGCCCCGGCCGGGCCCCAACAGCCTGCACTGGGGTCTGTTCTCATCGGGCACGGGAAAAGAAAGAATGCAACAGTCCTGTATTTTGTTTAGGGACTGCAGTCTGTTGGTAGGGTGGGTGGTTATTTTTATTGGTTTTAATTGATCCTTGCGTTTTCAAGGTTTAGCCTTGTCTGCCCTGTCAGGGTATGCAGGACAGATGACAGGGAGTTTATGGATGCAACTTCTATGAGTTGTACAGCTCTGTTGTGTACATACGAGTATGTTCCTCAGGTTTCTATTGCAAGGATTGACGTTGCTTGCTATGTCTGCTTACACACTTTATCTACTATACATATTTATATATTTATACACATCTATTAAAAATACTTAAACTACAGAAGCCTTTGATTTATCTTTTGTATTAATTGAACATGCAGAGCTGTTGATGGATACCATTAAGTTCTCCATCTCCAAAATACACAGTTATACCCTGACTGAGGCTTTTGTTATATTTCTCCATTAGGAGGGATGTCTGGCCAACTGCACTGCTCAGGAGAGATGCCACTGGACTGCTGGGAAACAAGTAATTGGTAGTGAGAAATAAAGAGCAGCGATGCCATCAACTCTTGGAACATGTGCTGCCCTTGGATCTTTGGAAGGAGATAGGCTTGTTCTGATTTTTTTAAAGGCAGTGAAAAGTCTTGTCACTGATAACTGCCACTGCCACATCACCTCTGAAGATGCACTTCTAAGTGGAAGCCCTACTTTGCAACTACTTTGAATGAGACACATTTCTGGTTTTGAAAATTTCTTTCCCACCTAAAGTCAAAATTCCATATTGTAGAGCAGTGGTCCCTGGTCTCTCAACTAACCTCTCAGAGAACCAGGGGTCTGAATCCATCCTCAATAGATGCCACATCGGCTAACCAGGCTATTTCTGCAGTTACCAGGTACCTTTCCATCATCTGAACAAGAAAAAAACACAAACCCAGTGCCAGCAGTAAGCATCACACTCATTGACACAGACTTCTTCCAGAAAAAGTTCCGAGGAGTGCCACAAAACTGATGAGAGGGATGAAATACCTCTCCTATGAAGAAAGAATAAGAGAACTGAGGTTCTTCAGCATGGAGAAGGCTCCAGGGAGACCTTAGAGCAGCTTTCCAGTACCTAAAGGGTACCTACAAGAAAGGTGGAGAGGAAATTTTTACATGGGCATGTAGGGACAGAACACAGGGGGATGGCTTCACACTGACAGAAGGCAAGGTTAGATAAGATATATGAGACATTTATGACTCTTAAAGTTCTAAAAGGATCCTAGGGTGTACTGGGTTGGAAGGGGACCACAATGATCAAGTCCAGCTCCTGGCCCACTACCAAGACACCCCAAGAATCACACCCTGTGCCTTGAGAGCATTGTCCAAATGCTTCTTGAGCTCTTTTAGGTCGGTGCTGTGACCACTGACTTGGGGAGTCTGTCCCAGTGCCCAACCACCCTCTGGGTGAGGAGCCTTCTCCTGGTATCCAACCTAAACCTCTCCTGACACAGCTTCAGGCCATTCCCTCAGATCCTGTCACTGGTCACCACAGATCAGCGCCTGCTCCTCCTCTTCTCCTCCTGAGGAAGTTGCATTCTGCTTTGTCCTCTTCTCTTGGCTGACATAAGCAAGATATAACCTCATATAAGCTGATATAAGCTGGTATAACCTCATCTGCTCTTGAAGAGCTTCCCCTCTAGACCCTTCTTGGTCTTCATAGGCCTCCTTTGGACACTCTTCAAACAGCTTTGTATCTTTTTTCACATTGTGTAACCCAAAACTGCCCCCAGCACTCGATGTGAGGCTGCCCCAGTGCAGAGCAGAGCAGGACAATCCCCTCTCTTGCCTGGCTGGTGATGCTGTGCCTGATGCACCCCAGGACACAGCTGGCCCTCCTGGCTGCCAGGGCACTGCCTACTCATGTTCAACTTGCCTTCGACAAGGACTCCCTGGTCCCTTTCTGTGGCACTGCTCTCCAGAAGCTCATTTCTTTCCCAGTATATAAACACACCCAGGGCTGCCCCATCCCAGGTGCAAAATCCAGCTTTTTCCCTTGTTGAACTTCACACAGTTGGTAATTGCCCAGACCTCTGATTTGTCAAGGTCTCCCTGCAGGACCTCTCTGCCTTCCAGGGAGTAAACAGCTCCTTCCATTTTAGTATAACAAACTTATTCAGTATCTCTTCAAATGTCCACATCATTTATGAAGATGTTGAAGAGCACAGGGCCTCAGGTGGAGCCCTGTGGAACCCCACTAGTGACAGGTCACACCCGTCTGATGTCACCCCATTCACTGTAACCCTTTGTGCCTGACCCACGAGCCAGCTGCTCACCCACCATATGATGTGTTTATCCAGCTGTGGGCTGGACATTTTCTACAGAAGGGTCCTGTGAGAAACAGTGTTGAAAGCTTTGCTGAAGTCCAAAAAGATCGCATCAACTGGCTTCCCTTGATCAACTAGGTGGTTAATGACAACCTTTGCATTACCCTGGGAATCCCAGGATCCATGTCTGTGTAGGATGGACTGTCCCATCACTTGTTCTTACCTCTGGATTTTAGAACCACTTAGAGCCATTATTTCAAACATTTATCTTTTCTTTTAGAACTGCATTACTTGTTAGTTTAAAGTCTGACTGCAAAAGAGTGCCAAGCGCCCTGTAAGTCAGCCACAGTGGTCTGCCCTTTAAAATTTTGTGAGGTGACAGCCCACATCTGGCATTCACAATGCCCCTTGTTTACCTCACTGGGAGAGCCAAATGCATCCAGACATTTCAGGCCAGCCTCTGCACCAACTTTTTGCCTGTTTGGTTTTAAAGCCAGGCTTTTTCCTCTCTACAGCCCCACTGGACTGGGGAGATGGGCACAAGGACATGTTGCGTTTGCAAGTGTCCCCTTGGTCCTGTCTAGCAGTAGGAGAATATTAAACCCAGGGGGAGTTCTCTTTGCAGTTTTGCTTTGCCAACAGTTGTTTCATCTGCATGTTTACAAGGAGGGGCCTCCGTACTGAGAACACAGAAGGAAGGTAAGGAGAATCAAGATAAGATATTGATCATGTCCCTGAGGTTCCAAGAACACTGTACCCAGTGGTGGCATTGACAGGGCCAGCAGAACATCTCCTTTCTAAGCAGCAGGCTATGGTGTGATATTGGGATCAGGAGCCTTTTGGAGGAGATGATTACAAGCACCCCAGATTTCTTTCTTTGCGGGGAAATTTTCAGCAGTAAATTTGGGGTAAAAAGCCTTGCACTGGTTAGGGCATCCAACATGGGTTGTCCTCTCACTGCTTGTCCCCTATGGGTGGGTTTTCCATAATTTGCCTATAAAGCCAAAAGCCAGACTAATCTTGTGGCTGGCTTTGATAAGTTCCTGGTTTAAGTCATGGCTGCAAGAGACTGGAATCCACCAACCTGAATCGAGCCCTTGAAAAACATCCTTCTTAGATGTGCGCTGTGCTGGAGGGAGGCATGGGGGGCACAGGCAGGATGGCAGCCAAAATTCACAAGGTCGCAGTTTAACACAGTCAGCTACTCAGAGCAGAAGCAAAACAAGACAGCTGTTACGAATACATATCTCTGTCTTCCTACCATTTTAACAGGGAAAAAAGAAAACACCAGGAGCTTTCAATAACCGTGCTTTTCACACCAAGCTGGGGAAACACAACAATCCTGATCTCGAGCAGATGGGAAGGTGTTTGTGGTTTTTGCCTATTCTTGCTTCTAAAAGCTGAGAATGCACTTCCCCTTCTCACTCTCCAGCCGCGGGAGCGCTCTCCACAAAATCGGATTCCTCTCTACAAGCCAGTGCTTACATATTCAAAAGAGGTACTGGAATATTGTTTATTCCAGAACTGCGCAAGCCTGGTGGTATTCCAGAGATGAAGCGCGCCCTGCCGGACTTTCCGCTACATTATTTACACGCACAAGCTCGGAGTCAGTGACTTCCCAAGTACACCCCCGCCGTCACGATTAGCCCGGAAATTTCCATACGCTGCATATCCCAGATAACTTCTACGCATGCTCAAGGGGCGGGTGTTTACCTGGTCAGGGCTTCTTTGCTCTGCAGGCTTGATTTTAAGTATTATAATGCACATAGTTAAGCTATAGGATACATAGACCTTGGGCGTATTGCCAAATTATCAATGTATACAACAGAGATACATCAACGTCCTGATTTACTACATCCCCAAATCTTGTTAGTTCCCGGATGTCCTGAACTAGGCGATGCTAGCCGCTCCCAGTTCCACTGATCGGGTCTCCTTTCTTGCTGATGGGCCGTGAAAGCATACGGAGATCTTACACCAAAGCACAACCTGACTTAAGGCGACCTTGATACGTTCCACATTCTGCGACAGGAGGGCAGGGTCCGCCCTCCCCCGGCGCGGCGCGGGGATGCAGGCTCCCACCGCCGGCACAAGCCGTCCCTCGCCCGGGATGCGGAGCCGGAGCCGGTAGCCGAAGCGGGGCGGGCTGCTGCTCTGGAGTTCGAGTTCGGGGTTTCCCGCAGCGCGGAGCCTGTGCCCACAGCCTGGGTGTCATGTGGGATCACAACAGCTGCGGTCACATGTGCATGTGAGGCTGTGCTGTCCTGCCCTGCGTTCTTTGAGGTCCCTTCCAAGCCCAGGCATTCTATGTCTAAGTATCGTATATACGTGTTTACTTTGCTTAATCACAGAGGTCGCTAATCCAAGTTCTAAAAAGAAAGTACGAAAATTTAAAAAGGAAAAAAAAAAAAAAAGAAGAAAACAAATTTCCAACACTGCAGAGTTGAAAGAAAACTGTAATTTCAAAATGATGGCCTTTGACACAGATACAGCCACAGAACAGCCACTGGGCTGGTGTGCAGCTTTATGGTGTTACAGCAGCTTTGAGCACGGTGCTGGTATTAAAATGCATCACCAGGCTTGTGCCATCTTTGGGATGCTGCCCCGCTGTGAATTTTGCTCTCCTGTTTCTGTTGGGTGAGATAAGTTTCAAAAGGACCCACCTGATTAGAATTCGGCCTTTAATTTCATTAAACTACTGTGAATTTAATTCTCTGCCT
Source organism: Leptocoma aspasia (assembly GCA_013399835.1). Classification (NCBI taxonomy): domain Eukaryota; kingdom Metazoa; phylum Chordata; class Aves; order Passeriformes; family Nectariniidae; genus Leptocoma; species Leptocoma aspasia. The sequence continues at coordinate 152,184 of VXAX01002809.1, forward strand.
CACCCATGCAACTCCTGCTCCTTCCCCATCTCTGACAGAGGGAATTCTTCAGAACACAGGATATATCGATACAGGTAGGATAAACCCCTATACACCACTCAAATGAAACAAAATCAAGGGAGTTCATGAGAGCTGCTGGAAAGAAACAGAAGATCCATTATGTGGAAAAAAAGTATATTGCTCAGGAGCCATCCCTCTGAAGATGAAGACTGAATTCTTCAAACCACATAATTTTGTCATTTTCTGAAGTGTCTGTTGGAATAACCTTTGACCATGTCAAAAAGCAGTGAATAAGTACATTTTCTTAGCCACTGCCTATGAAGGCTTGTCCCAGAGTCACACAGTCACTTCATATTTTAAAACAGATTTTGAGAAGCCCTGCAGCCAGCCAGGACCAGAAAGAAGACAGGCAGAGTGAGGAGATAAACTGGGGAGGATCAGAGGCAGCAGCAAGAGAAAGAGCAGGAAAAGGGAGGTTTCTCACATGGCATAAAAGCAAGCACACCTGCGAAAGGGCTCTGCTGCTGCCCTTTTTTTTTTTAGTGGGGAGTCAGGGGGCAGGAGTTAACTGGGGAGGAGGAAATATGAGCTCTCACCTCCAGGGAGAGATGTGCTGGCATACTCCAGTGGAAAGACCAGTTACAGTGTAGAAGAGAAGCAGCATAATTTATGAGGTTTCCAGGGCTGTGTGCACTTTGCTGGGCTGTAAAGTTAGTTGCAGTCTTCCAGCTGTTAAAATTTAAGGAATACTGTTCATCCAGCTTGCTTTCTGCGCCTCCCCTTTCATTATAAAAGGTTCCCAAATAAAATTGCCGGCAAAGGCTTTTGTCCCCCTGGCACACTGCTGCTTGTCCCAGGGGCACTGCTGCTGCCATGCCTCTACCTTCATGTAGCTAGTAAATACTGGTGGATGGCAAGGTGCAGAATGGAGGACAAAAGGCTCCCTAAAGCTGCTTCTTAGCAAGAATTAGCTGCTGCCCTCTTAATGGACTCAGCACCTTCTAATCCTGCTTTTGCCCTGCAGACTGACTTGCCCCCCTCACCTATGACAGGCATACACTCTGCACGCACTGTTGTCTGCCACTAAAAGCTTGTAGTCACCAAAAAGTGTAGTTTTGTGAAGTCCCTGCTTTTTGTTAGGAAAGTGGCCTGGACTCTGAGCAGGTGGCTGCAAATGCCCAGCTGATGGCACTGTGTCTTCATCAGTCTGCCTGTCTGGGGGAGAGCAGTGGGTTACCTGCCTGTGATCAGTGCCTAAAAGCATTGCTGTAGCACCGAACATAGTCTATGACCTGCCATTTTTACCCTCTCATTAACACTGAACAGGGGTGCTGGCATCTGAAAACTTTGCAGAGAAGGATGCTCTTGTGCATGCAGAGACCCTAGCCTGGGCACAGCAGAGCTGGAGGCTGTGGCAGTGACAGTGTGTGGAAAAATTCATGTCACCAGAAGTTTATGTCCAGAAAGGAGACAGAGGAGTCCTGTAACTTTATTCATGGACAAAGGCAGAGGCCATGGGGCATTTCCCCATAGGGTCTCTCAAATTGTTGGAGGATGCAGCCTCCTTATTTTCCTAATTTCCTGGCTGCATCAGCCTCTTCCTTTTCCCATTGGCTGACGTACATGCAAAGTACAGACTTCCAGATTCACCGACTGTATATGCCCCTTAATATGCAACTCCTTTTTGTATATTAAATGATATTCATATTCTATTAAGCCTTCTTCTTCTCTCAGTTCACGAATTTAGCACGACATTGGCTGAGCAGCAGTCCATGTCAATTAGTAATATTTTCTGAAACTGATAGTTTCTCCCATTATTTCCTTATCTAAAAGTCCCCTTATCTAAAATACTCTGTCTACAAGTAGATTCACACAGTCTGTTTGTAAAGACAAATTCATGTTATTCATGACACATTCAAACAATTCACATTCACATAAGACACATTCAACAGCAATCCTGGCTTTCCTTATGGGAGATGTGGGTGATTTGAAAGCCTGAGGAGCAGCTGGTGACAGATCCACACCCTCCTCTCTAGGACAGCCAGCTATGACTACAGTGGAACATCAGCACTTTCTAGGAAAGAAGATGCAGTCAGTCCTGTTCCACTTCCTCATGGCATCTGCCTTCTTTCTGGGGGAGAATGAACCATGCTGCAGCTAGCTGGAGACTTCCCATAGCCATGGTGGCCACCCTGATCAGTGGAGAATCTCCGCAGCATGCTCCTCTAGAACGTGTAGCTGTTGCTGGAGATCTACAATGCAAATCACTGTCATAGTGCTCAAGAAAACATCTGTGCACTGTGTACAACTTCCTTCACAGAACAGGTGACTACTGCTACTGTGATTTGGACATGCCTGGCTTGAAAAGCCTGCCATTTGCTGGCCAGCTGGTGAAATGGGTGGCTTTCTCATCACTGACAACCATTTATAATTAATAGCATTTTTTACTGAACCCTCCTGGAGGCATGGCTTCTTTTGAAGTAGTTGGAGTTTTGCTTAGGCCAGTAAAATTTTACTAAAGTCATTGGGGACATTTGAAGTATTTTGTACAAGTGTGAAGAGCAGAGAGAAGGCAGAGTGATGGAGGTGGCAAATTTGCAAGCATTTTTGCTGGTTTTGCTGTGACCTGTGTTCTGCCATATCCCCACAAATACCCCAGACCTGGGTACCAGCAGCACTCATTGCTGCACTTCCTGTCCCCACCATGCCCCAGTGTCTCCCAGCACCTGCTCCTGCAGGCACCTCTCTGGCCGTGAGCTCCACAGCCCTCCCCCAGCTGGGGATGCTGAGGGTCTGTGCAGAAGAGGACACCATGAGACAGCTGTAGGGGCACACCTGCCATTAGAAGAGCCTGCATGTATGTTGGTCTGTGTGCCCAGGGTCATGGGGGTGTGCCACCTGCCAGCTGTGGCCTCTTGGAGGACAAGCGGGTAACAACATGTGCCACTGTGCTCTGCTAATATCACTAACTGAAGGAAATTTTAATTTAAAAATGTCATGTAATGAAAGCACTAGTCACTTTAGGGTGCTCTTGGTTTTTATTTGAAAAGTGCGGTGAAATCCTTCAGAAACCAGTGTCAGTCTCCCCGTATTGCTGGAACCAATGTGGAGTGCCTAACCCTTCATGTCTTCTCAAAGTAAGCACGTCAAGTAAATCACAGTGTTTCAATTATAAGTGGACCCAAGACAAAACACATTCTAAAGCAAAACTTTAGGTTTTTTAGATCTGAATCTGTCTGTCTATCTATCTATCTATCTATCTATCTATCTATCTATCTATCTATCTATCTATCTATCTATCTATTCTATCTCTGAGTGAAATGTAGACAGATTGCATTTATGGGTTTGTTGCTTGTGTTGCCTGTGTTGCCAACACAGGACCCTGCAACTAGCAATTCCACTTAAATGCTTCTTGAAGAATCAACTAAAGCCCACCACATCCAAGGATCCCAGTCCTTTGGATCCCTGTTCAAATAATTTTAGGGTGACATGGTTAAAAATACTTGATTGTGCACATCTCCTCTTCATTCTGCTTGTAGTGCAAGTAAGTAGGGGGGCAGAGCCAAGTGCAGTTGAAATTCCACCTTAACATTTTATATTGGAGTCAAAACCCCAAACTACACCTACACAGACAGAGGAACTGTAGGATGCACATGGAAGCAGGTAGAAACACATCTGTGTCTTGTTGCTAGCATTAGGGACAAAGCAAGGGGATCAAAGTTTTAAACAGCTGTAGAACTATATGGCCATTGACTGATCCGGTAGGAAGCAGGACAGAGATTGGAATCTGTTGTCCATTTGCCTACCTTCACTGAAGTTACTGGGGCAAGCCAGAGCTGCAGAATGCACACAGCTTCAATTTTCTGTCCTTGAGGATGTTTAAACTGTAAGACACTCAAATTTGATGTCTGGCTTGAAAAAGAACAGAGAGAGAGGGAAAGATGGGAAACTGTGTCCCAGATGGCAGAAGCAAGAGTCAGAGCACAACCATGACTGTGGGACACCTCAGGTTCCAGGAGAGCTGGAAGAGGAGAGAAGTATCATGGAGGCAAGGTCTGGGGGGGGCGGGAGAGATGAAGATTATGCATGGAACTCGAGGCTGGGGCCAAGGGCTTGGTTTTGGAAAATCACAGAGAACAGCAGAGAACTGAATGGAGGCACAACTGGGCAATGTTTGGGTGAGTGAAGAGAAAGGGTATAAGGTAAACAGGTAGAAGGGAAGTGGCTGAACGTGTGGACAGCAGAACACAGGGTCGGTTCTGTGTGTGGCATGAAGATCAACTGTCTTTTCAAAGAATAGAAAAAACTAGGACTGCAGTGATTGAGGTGAGGTAAAAAAGGTGATTCAGGGATGTGATCCTCAAGGAAAAGAAGAGTTATAAAAGGGCTGAAAGTCACATTTCTGCACTTCTGTGAAGGCAATGTTGTATATATTTGAGTGACCATTTTAGGGAGCAGTAATGGATGCACTCTGTGACCCTTTACCTTCTCAGATCTTGCAGCGAATTCTGGCTGCACAGCAAAAGAAGATTCACAGCAGGAAAAAAAAAAAAACCCACAGCACTTTTTGGGCTTGATAAGCCATAACTCTCTTTAAGCACAAGAAGCTGGGGAGCATGAAAGGGTGTCCTAATCCTGTCCTACACTTACCGTAACTGAAACTCAGAGGCAGCAGATCACCTTTGCCCCAAACACCTATTTTCTGCTACCTCCTGGAGAGCAATAACCTCTGGTTCATCACTTTGGGTTGCAGTCTGATAAGCCAGCAGGAGGAGGCAAGGACAGGAGCTGGGGAAGGTCAGGTACTGTCAATGCCAGTGCTTTGTGCACCATCTCCTGACTCTCGGTGGGCCAGTCGGGAGGTGAGCTTCTCATCTGTTCACACTTCTGGCAGCACTCATAGGCCGGCTGTGTCCAGTACAGAAATCATGCAAGGCAGGGGGACAAATGCTGACACAGGTCAGCCCTGCCTTGGAGGAGGAAGAGGGAGGAGGGGCACAAAGTGTTGACATCTGTGAGAAGGTCATCAAGCTGGCAATAGTCCATTAAGGCAAGAGGCTGGCAAAGCTCACAGCAATCCTGGCTAATCGTGAGCCCACCCTCGGGACAGGCTCAGAAGGCAGAGGGGGCACTGAGAGAACAGGTCTCAGGAGGGGTCACTGGAAATGACACCACCCACAGCACTGGAAATGACACCACAGCTGCAGCACCACATCTCATCTCAGAACAAGGCTTTCCAGAGCTGGAGCTGGCCCAAGAGGTGCCTTTGAAGACTGGAGACTTCATTGCACTGGGATTATTTTTGTGGTGAAAGATTTCATGTTGTGGGCTCTAAGGAGATGAACTGCCCTTTGCTGGTTTGTTAAAAACCTAGATTAGGTATAAAAGAGAGCAGTTTGTCCTTACAAGAAAAACTAGAGGAGAAAAAATACTGCCTTTTCTTTTCAGAGAGCTGCACTCGGTCTCCAGTTGGGACTGTGAGCGAGAAGACCATTGCTGGGGAGCTTCCAAACCCAGAGAGTGCTGTGTATCCATGCATCATGTGGGAAGCAGCTGTACATTGTCAGGGCATTAAAGGGCATTAAATTACATTGTCTAATGACCTCTGAGCTGCTGGTGAGATCTAGCAGCCCAAGCTACCTCCATTTTCTAGGACCTCACTCAAACAGTCGAGTACGGCCCATTTCGTTTCCTGATCTTCATGCATAGGGGTAAGAGCAGGGCCAGTGCCCCACAGGAATAAATATGGTTCAACACACACTGAGTTGAGCTGAGCTGAATTATATATGGAGGATATGGCAGAGCCAGTGTGTTGCTGAACAGCCGTGGTGTTTCTCCCAGCTGATGTCTGTGAGGCAAGCTGTGGGCAGCTAAAACCTTCACAGCTGGCATGTGTAACCATGCCCTTCTGGCTCTGCTTGGGGGAAGGGGACATGGAAAATTTTCTCATCAGCATGGGTCTGAGCCGAGAAATTGCTCCTGCTGACAGCCCCCAGTGAAAATCAGTTGCTGGCTGGTTTGTAGTGTTGCTTACTAAAAGGCACAATGAGTTGCAGTGAATATGCATTTCCTGTGATGCTATTTTGGTGTCAAAATTACTCTTTCAGCAGCCTGTTTAAAATGGGGCTATGATGGAGCACTGATCTTATTAGCTAATTGTGCTTGCTAGTCTGTGGCTCTGTATTTCACAGCCACATTACAATGGTTGGCTGATGGGCTCTGCAGCCAGGATACTTTTAATTCCCCCTGGATTTCATTATTGTGACTGCAAAGGAAGGAACAGAATAGCAGATGAAGCTATTGCTGTTTAGGCTTAAAATGCTGCCTATGCCTTGTACTGAGCTGTGCCCTTAGGCTGAATGAGTTGGCAGGATTCATCTGGAAGAGTGAAAACAAAAATTTTGTATTTGTCTAGGTTTTGTGATACAAAAAAAATTAACCCTTTGACTCAGGAGCAGCTGTTCTTTCTTTTCCAAAGAACAGACTACTTCAGTGTGAAGTGTTAATCATTTTTAATAGTTTTCACCTGCACAAGCACACTATAGGTACATCTGAATATACGTGACATACTCAGTACCCTGTGCCTGATGTGTTACTACCATCACACCAAAATGCTCTGTGTCCTGGCCTGCAGCACTGCATCATTTCTCACCAGACCTTCTTAATATTTTTAATATCAGAACAGGCAGCAAGGACAGTTTTTCCCCCTTGCAAAAGTGAGACACTCAAGAGAGTGTCTCTCCAAAAGCTTCTTCTGCTGCAAATCCAACAATGCTCAGATGGCAAGGGCTCATTTGTTTTCATATGACTTTTCAAAACACTTCCATGTAAATGCCTAGTTCTAGCCAAAGCAACTTTTTTTTTTTAACTTCCAGTAGCAGTTCATTACAGCAGTTGTAACTGGTAAAGGCAAACACAAATACCCTGCAAAGAAAAACTCCACTGCCCTCTCTCCAGTGAGCATGGCACTGATAATGCTCTTGGATTGCCTCTGAGCTTTCCAGCAGCCCACTTCTGAGGGGATCTCTGAGTTCTGGCACCTCATTCACTGCTTATTGCCCCTTCCATATTAAATTTTTCCATTGCCTTTTCCCTACTTACTACTTTTCTAGCCTGATTCCTCCAGAAAGGTTTGCTGGAAAACATCTGCAGGACCACAGTGGGGGTGGGTAGAGCTACAAGGTGCAATACAAGGCTGCTCCACAGCAGCCTGGATAAGAAGCAAGGTTTTGCCATTGCTGGGACTTACCCCAGTTGACGTAATGCCTCTGGCTTGGCAGATTGTGGATGTTCTCAGCCAGCCGGAGAAAGGAATAGAGATAATTTAGTCTAGGAACTAAGAACTATAAACAGTTACTATCTCTTTTGTGGCTAGTATTTTAGAATAGTTGTCCTTAGACTGTGTTTATTCTTAATTCACCAATAGAGTCAGAGGTATTTTGCATAAGACCAATCAAGTCTTACCTTAGCACATCATGTCATAAAAGGCGCAAGTTGTTTTCAATAAATCCCTTCTCTTTTCATCTTCTAGAGAGTAGAGTTCTGTGTCATTTTCCTAGCTCAATAGCGACAGCAGGTCATCAGTCCATTCCCTCCTTCCTCCTACTTCCTTCACCAGATCATGACTGGAGCCCTTCTGGAGCCCAACCCCAGTTTGTGGCCACATATACAAATATTTAGCTTATTTCAAACAAGGGTTTGTTTGCCCCTATGGCTCAAAACCTCAATGTGTGCTTTTTACTTGCCTTGTTATGTGCTATTCTTAAAGTAAGTTCAGATGGTGATAATGGAAAGGTGGGGGGCCCTGGTCCATTAACACAATGAAGTGAACAGAAATTCAGGCTTGTGTATAGTTCATCTACACTCTACATTCAAGATTTGATTCCTTATTATTTCTTTAAGAAGCTTAATAGCTTTTCAAGCTGTTAATCATCTGGGAAATTCAGACCTGCAAGCACTTATGCTGGTTTCTTGGGGGAGCAAATTACATTTTTATAAAGCTGTCAAGCTTCATCTTTGTCATAAACAGCATGAACCTCACATGCTCTTCTGACAGGCTGGTCTCCTGCTGCAATGCAATACAGACCATTCTGAGGTTTTCTTGTTCTTGTGTTGTCCCACAATGCACAGATACAACACCACAGCTTTCAAAAGTAAGCTGTGATGCTCCTTGCCTGGAGGCAATAGGGCTTCTGTACCCATAAGAAGGAAGAACTCCTCTGCAGACCTCCTACCCCACCTTTCAGAATAGGCAGCAAACTCATGCTTTGAAATCCCTTTATTTCATTCAGCAATGTTCAACATTAGATACTAAAGTTAGGTTTGTTGTTGTTACTAGGGGCAGTGCAATTTTGAGAGATTTGAGAGACACCCAGCAGGCCTTCCAACAAGTGGATTTTTCACCAACTAAAAGACTGGAGGGGATTTTCTAGTGGAGGATTAAGTTTTCAGATATTTTAATTATCAAAAGAGGAATGAGTCTGATGTGTTCACGTCTGTATAATTTCTCTTGCATAGGATGCAAATTCCACCCAATTCATTGCCTCTTGCAGCTGCAGAGGCATTTCTAGATCCCAATTTCACACACAGCTTTACCTGCTCCTATTTCATTCATCCATTCTCCTGCAGTATCTGAGTAGTGACTGATCTTTAATGTACTCAGCCTTCATTGCATCCCCCTCTTTGAGGAAAGGGAGGCACAAAGACAGAAAATGAGAAGCCCCAGGCGACAGAGGAGGTCTTTGGTGGATCAGCAGCGTGTTAGCCCCAGGCAGGTGTCCAAATCTTTGAGCCATCCCTCTCCTACCTGAAAGCAAAGATGGGGGACATGGCAGGTCCTGCAATCAGGAGAAATGGCCAGACCACCATGCTCCATCTGGCATTGCCAATGCCTAGGAAATCTTTTTTGTCCAAGGTTTGTATTCAGGACTTAATATTTAAAACTAGAATACAAGTAAAAGCTATCAGAAAAATAATTAAAAACAGCAGACATCTTATCACCATTTCTGGGACTGTGGCAGACTTTGTTTTTTCCCTAGGGCACAGGGTTCAAGTCTGTGATTTCTTCTTCGGAGGACTGCAGTGTGAAATACCTGCTCACCCACTGGTCTCCCACTTGATTACCGTCAGCTGAGGTAGTGAGATACAACAATTCAATAGCTTCTGTCATAGGCTTTATTTTGTAGCTTTCACTGCTCTGGTAAGGGTCTCAGAAAATCTGCTCTGGTGCTGGATTTTCTTCTACTTTATTTTTAGTGTATCTAAGGCAAACAAGAATAAGCACTAGATGAAGATTATGACAGTAGTTGTCAGAAAAACAGTCTTTTTAGGTTTTCTGTATGTGGGAGAGCAAGCTCCATCCATTCACACATTCATAATTTAAATAGTAATTAGAAATTCTAAATAATCGCTCCCTGGGCACTAGCTAATCTTCATTAAACATCTAAATACCAGTGACTAAAACTGGGTCAGTGGCCCACAGCAGAGGGAAGGAGCCATGCTAGACTCCAGCAGCACAGGATCTGAGTTCCTTGGCTTGGACAAGGAGCCCATTTGCTGCACACTAAATGCTGGATACAGAGGGTCCCATCCTCTACACATGGCAGGAGAGCTCCTTCAGCAGCCAAGGACATGTGCTGTGTTGCTAGCAAGGAGACTGTCCTTCATCTCCAGTGGGACAGCAGGGCTTTTCAGGGAGCAGGGATCTGAGAAGGCATCTGCCTGTGCTGTTCTGCAATTGCCAATGCCAGGGGCTCAGTCTCAAGGCTAAGTGGTCAAATACATGCCCACGGCATGAAGAATGTCTTGCCAGTGTGAACTGCTGTGTGGTTGAAGGAAAAATCCTGCTTCTGCAGCTCCAGTCTGCTGTCTCCAGGTCCCTGCTAACAGCAGGAGAGCAGGGTTTTCTTCCACATTCCAACACAGTAACCTGAAATTTTCCTTCCAAGTCCTATGTCCCATTCTGTTCTCCCTGCCTATGCTTCTCTCTCTAGCCTTCTGCAGCCCACCTTTAGATGCTTGGTTTTTTTTTTCTCCTGGAAGTTATGAAACTCTTGTTTCAGAGCATTGATCTCTGCAGATAGCACTTCAGTCCCTCCCTGCTAGAGAGTAAAGAAAGCTAGAGCTCCTGTTATGCAGCTCTGACACAGGCAAAATACAGTAGAAACCAGACAGGGTTTATACAGCCTTTATGTTTCATGCCTCCTGCCCCCTAACACCTCTACTGATGAAGGATACCTCTAGAGCCTCTTTTGCTCCGTGCAACTAAACCCATCTAGCCATGCAGCTTCACTGTTAATAAACCATGAAATAGACACTCCGAGCCAAGGGGACGTACCTTCAGTGGAACTGCAGAACACTGCCATGCAGCAGAACACTCTGGGTCCACAGCATGGACCCTGCCTGTGTGCAGAGGTCCTGCCTGATGGGCTGTCCGGTTCTTTTCCTCCTGATGGTATTGACTGATTAGCCACAACAGCATCAGTCTCCGTTTCAGAAGTAGAAGTAGGTAAAATTTTTCCAGAAAAAATAAACCATCTTATGCAAATATAGTGCTGAAGTGGTTTGCAGTAAAGAACAATAGAAGCAGAAAATATGGTTCAACTTGACTTACTAGTGTGAAAAAAAAGGTCAGCAAAAAGCAGAAATATGCTGCGCCTCTGGGACAGAGAGGAGAGGGGAAGAAAGCTTTGTGACTGTATGTGCCTCTGTTATTCCATCTACTCACCATCCATCTTTAAACATCCAAGCTGTTAGAACAGCTGTGTGGAGTGGAGAGTGTGTACAGGTCCTTGAAGAACAAGGTAATGGTGCCACAAGAGGTGCTGTTCTGGGATATGCAGCTTGCATGGCTCATAATGCATAACAAGATCTCCTTCATGCCTCCCTACTGTTCATTGCCCCAGAGTTGTCCTGGTAAGGCAAAGCATCTTATGAGCCAGTATGCTCCAGATAGCCTGATGAGCCCTGAGAGTCCTGCTTCCTGGGTATGAGTGAGGACTCTTCTGCATGTGTGACCACAACCTCCCCTTTCACAGTGAAGAACTTTCCAACTGCTTCTGTATGTGACTGACCTTCAGCACACCCTGTAGCCTATCAGAGAGGCTGAGGAATGTGGTCATGGGTAGAACCGTTAGCCTAAAGGGGCAGTTTCCAAGACTCTAGAGAGAAGCTGAGGAGCAGATGTAAGAGGATCAGTGAGAGAGAGGATGACTGAAGATCAGTGAGAAGACAGACAGCAGAAATATCCTGTCTTTGCTCTACCAAACCCCATCAATGTGCTCATCTCAGAAAACATTACCATTAGAATGCTTTTCTTGGCACCAGGACAGTATGTCTGGTGTTACTGCAGCTACTCCGCTAAAGAGCAGGCACAGAATGAAGTAAAGCCTCAGCAAAAATTTGGCTTGCTTCTCAGGAACATGAGATTGTACTGCTAGTAAGAGCATGGCTTACACACACCACATTGAAGATACAGAAATTTCTTTCTTACTTAAAAGGAAAACTTTATTTTGATACATTAAAAAATCTATACATTTCTTAGACTAAAATACAGTTTTGCATCAGTTTCCTGGCACAATGTCAGTTTACACAAAAAATCTAAGATTAGATCAGCACTGTTAATTTCTTTTCTCTTCCTGCATTCACAGCTTGCAGTATAAAATACTTTAAGTTCTCAAGACAACAATGAACAGTGTCACATTTACTTTTCCCATTCTCAAAGGAGGTGGCATTCCACTGGAAAAAGGAGCACTTGTTAGTTGATCTTGATTCAATGTAAATCCTAAGCCAGTCCAGGGGTTTGATTGCCCTGTTAGAAGTATGAGTACAGGAGGATGAAAAATTCATTTCCAGATGAAGCTTTGATGGACTATGACAATGTAAGTACTGTCAAGCCTTTAAAATCTGTTCAGAAGATTTTCCTTTTTCCTTAGGGTAGTTTCTGTAATCAGCAACACAATTCATTATATAGAAATAATTCTTTTCTATAGGTATAGTATCCCACCTTCATTTGGCTCTGAAGAGCTCCAGAGTAAAATTAAAGTGGGACACGTGAGATGTTGCTGTGAGATGTCTGAATTGGAATGTGAATTTTCTTAACTACTGTGAAGATCCTGTGGAATCTTTTCTATCTGCTCTCCATGGCTCCACCTAACTTCTGGCAGCTGCTTTTTGTTCTACATTAGAAACAAAACCACCTTTCTGCTTTCTCTTCCCTCACTCCCCTAGGAGACACTATGACACTGTGGCACTATTTTTCAAAGGAGAGATATTCTCCTGTTTTAGTCTGAGCAGCAGGGAGGGATCCAACTAATACTAACATGGAGAACACATGGTATTTGAGAGTTAAAAAACATTATTATAGCAGGAACTCCAGTCAGTGCACAACTTCTGCTGGGTTTCATAATTGGTCAGCTTCCTAATTTTACCAAACCTTTTTGAAATAAGTTGCCCCTATTCCTACTAAACCCAGAGAGGAGAGGTAGTACACTTGAGAAATGGTAGCCACCTATGCTGCCAGCATAAAACAGGAATGCTGTTAGGTATTATAAATCACATACTTAGAGAGGCCATAGCTGTCTTTAACATCGGCAAAACTAGGCTAGTTCTGTTAAAGTCACCTAAGTACTTTTACTCTGAATTCTTGGAACTCTGGCTCTAAGGGGAGTTCCATGTTTCTGTAGAAAAGTACCAAATGCTTGTAACACTAAAGTCTGCTCATCACATTCAAATATGATGACTTGACCTCAGTGAGACAGGGGAGTAGGAATCTGATGGGCATTTGCTGGTTTTCTGCTAGTTCCATTTTAAGAGATGTCTGTCAAATGAATGCCAGATAGTTTAGCCTCCAAATAGGTATTTTCAGATCAATTCATGCTACCAGTTCTCCTCAGAAATATTTTCATAATCCTGGTCTCTGAGGAGCTTTGGCTTGATTGTATCAGATTGCAAGACTCATCACAGCTCCATCCCAGACCAGAAATTTTGCCTTTTATACATGACCCACATCACAGGAGATGAGTTTCATCTTTTCTCTTTAAATATAAAAGAAAAAAATACCTTGAGAACAGTATTTGCTATGGAACACAAGAAATATAGATTTACTAGTCTCCATAATCTTGTTACATGGTGGAAATAACAACAGAGATGAAATATTTGGAAGAGCATTTGAAAATGAAATATTTAGAGTAAACTTTCATCATCCCAACAAAGAAGCTGAGGGCAAGAAATGCTTCAAGTAAGCCTGTTGGGTTTTGTGTTGGGAAACACGAGACTTGTTTTGTTGGTTTTTGGTTTGTTTTTTTTTTTTCCACAAAGATGAAATAGAATTCTGTGTTGATAATGTGACACGAGCTGTTCAAGAAACAATGGGCTAGTGATATTTAGATTTAATTAACAGTATCTGCACAGGCCAAGCCATGATTTAAAAAACAGGAATGCTATTAGGTATCTACTTATAAATCTTAAGACTGTTTCTTAAAACGACTGTGCCATATTCAATATAGCATGTAATACGCACTCTGAACTAAATGCTCACTAGATGGTGATGAATATATGTCTGCTACATGCATTTTATTCTGACTCTATAACATACATTCATAGAATACATCATAACCACTCAGAGCAAATCACTAAAGTGCATGCCCTGAGGGCACATTAAGCATATTGTCTCCAACACTGGCTGCTCAATTGCCAGAACACTGATACAGAAAGGGCTCATTTTTGCTTTATATCCCCATTATGTGCTGAAAGAGTAAGAGCTAACATCCCCTGCTCCCTCCATGAAAGGGAGCACTGTGGAGCAGGCTAATTGCCTGCTGCAAAAAAAGCCCTTTCAGAAAGAAGTAACCACCCTGAGAAGATGCTGTACAGAAATGCACGGAGCAAGTCTTGGATTAATTATTGGGTAGGTGGGCCTGTGTACTGGGTTAGGCTGGACGGAGTTAATTTTCTTTTCAGCAACCTGCAAGGTGCTGTGTTTTAGATCTGCAACCAAAACAGTGTTGTTAACACAAAGCTTTACCTGCTACTGAGAAGTGCTTGCACAGGGTCAAGGCCTTCTCTATTTTCCACCCTACAACCCCACAGTCGTTTGAGGTTGGGCAAAAGGATGAGAGGGCACACAGCCAGGACAGCTGACTTGAACAGACTGAAGAAATATTCCACACCATATAATGTAACACTGAGCAATCAAACTGGGGTGGGTGTGGTTCCCAAACAGCTGCTGCTTGGAGATTGGCCGGGCATTGGTCTGCTGGTAAATGATTGCCTTTGCTTCCCATCCCCCCCACCCCCCCATTTCCTCAATGAACTGCACTTACATCAATGTTTTTGTCCTTTCACTACTCTCTCTACTCTCTCCCATCCTGCTGCAGGGACTGAGCAAGCAAGAGAGCAGCAGTGTATGTGACCGCCATACCTGTCACCTACCACAACATTTAACTGCATTTTCCACTGTTAGTTCTCCCTTCTAGAAAACACTTCCCAATGCAGAAAGTCCTTCATTTACTATGCCAATGTAAGGCCACATTTAGAAGCCTGTCCTGGTTCTGGCAGCTGGGAGCTACTGGAAAGCTGAAGATGCAAATCTAAGCCAGCCATCCTTATGTGTTAAGTCTAGCTATGGAGCAGCAGTGAAACTCTAGAAGTGATTGGTTGCCCTTCTAACCACAGTGATGGAGTAATACCAGACAAAAAAAGAAAAAAAAATTCTACCTCAGAACTTTAGCTTAGCACGTACTCTCCCTCTCATTCAGTACAGGTAATATCCTGAATCATTGCCTCAGGAAGGTAAAAGGGAATGTGGTAAGATCAAGGGACAAAGGGGAGCTTATACTCTGCCACTTGCCACTCTTTTCTCAGAGAGCAATATGGACATAAGACCCAAAAGAATAACAACAAAAAATATTCTCCGGGGCTGGAAGAAGCAGTAAAGATGACATGGTGCTGTTCAACTTCCAAACAGAAAAAATAATGTGGAAAAAAATTTAACAATTTAAAGAATGGTATGCTTTTTTCTGTTTGAAACTTAGCTGGTCAGAGGCTATGATGCAGAAACCAACTGCTGGGAAGCAGTAATCCCAATGATTGTTTTTAAATCCAAATTGTCCAGCCTAAATCTCCAGTCTTTGAGCACTACTCAATTCAATGGACTTTCTGAGGAGATAATTTCTCTGTTTTAGCTGTCTCATCTGCTCCTTCTGCATTGTTATTCTCAGTGCAGCATCACTCTCTACTTAGTCTAGACTGCTTCCCACAAAGCAGACCATACACTGGCTTTAATAAACAACAGTCAAAAGAAGTATTTAATCCCACACAGCTGGCAGACCTCAGCACCCCTACTGCCAAAATTTATGTATGGGATTTACATGCCAAAATGTCCTCCCACTCCACTATCCCCACTAGGAAAGCAGTCTAAATTTGTCCTGAAAAGTTGTCTTTTCAGAATTTTGTCTTCTGCTTATCTCTGTGCACAAGGCAGAGCTGGAAGAGGGCAGCTTGTAGTTTGGTTGCAAATAAACTTCAAAGGATATTAGAAAGCTTTAAAGGGCCACTGGAAAGCCTGTGTGGATGGAATACCTTTTTGGCAGGACTGAAAAGCTCTGCATGCTGGATATACACTCAAGAATGTGCACACATTTTTATTAAGAACTTCATAATGACATAGATTTCTCACTTAAACATTACAACCACCCATAGAAAAGTGTTGCCTGTATCTTTTAAACACCATGTAAATAAACAAATTTATTTTTAAGATAGGATAAACTGCTATAAAAATGGTGCACTGTCAAGTCATACAAAAATACAAAATTTGTTACCAACTTCAGTCCTAGTTGCAATTACAGAGAACAGTTCCTACTCAGGACTTCCAGTGAGTGGAGAACACAAACTGGTGGATCAGTCATGGCAGAAATTTTTTACCAAAATGAGCAGAATACAAGGCTTCTTTGATTAAGCACTTCCAATAACCTCCAAACAAGATGAAAACTAGATTCTCTGGAAGCAACTGGGTACTTGATAAGTCTTTTAGCCTTGAAAACCAGTTTCTAGGAGTCATCAAAGCCAGTTTTTAAATTTGTGTTGCTAAACGCCTCTGATCTACACAAATACCAGTGTTGAGCACCACTGCTATCTCAGCCACTGGTACTGCAGGAATGTCTCCTCTTCACAAAAGTAAAGCTGCTCCAGTGTTTCTTCTGGCCAAGTCTGACCTCTAACTTGCACTGAGAGGCCTCACCTGTGCTCCAGTTTGAATCCCAAGGCTGAAGCTCTAGTCCAGTCAGCACTTACATAGATGTGTACATTACAATTTTCACACTTAGAGAGCCCTCCTGATGCTAGTAGAGTTACAGATATGGTTCACTTAAATAAGTGCTTCCAGGACTGGGTAATTCTCTTTGCCTCCCCAATAGCTATCCTTTCTAAATGTATCTTTATTTTTGTACCTTTCAAATAGTTTGGGATCTGTGATATGAAAAGTGTAAATTGTTTCAACTGGCTTACAGAAAAAAAAATTAACAAATTGAAGTTATCAAATGACTTCTGGAAGCAAAAGTGAAACGTTTTACTATTGCCAAAAAGATAAGAGCACTAGTTAGCTAAATTATACTACATAATTATTTAAACATTCAGCAGCAATTTAGAAGTCTGATAGTCAGAAAGGAAGCACAGTTAACTGCTTACTTACTAAACCTTGATTAGACGAGTTGTGCATGTCTTTACGTAGACATACCTCTCTACTTCATCATAAAGCATCTGTAGAAAGGCTCTTACTCTTTCAAAAGATTTTCTGGAATGGAGTGATTGAACCATTGAGGCATCATTATTTGTAGACAGCTTGTATTTAGTGCAATAAGTTTAAAAATTTTGCTCTGAAATATTAACTTTACAATAACAAAAATAGTTTTCTTAAAAAAATGTTAACAAAAGGAATATATAGCATAGATAGATCATTAATTCTTAGCAAATACAGTTAAGCATTTACCAATTCACTATGCTGAATAATTGAACATTAGCATTCAAATCTGGTGAACTTCCAGACTGAAAAGATATTTATGTATCTAATAATAATAAAAAAGCATGTTCTCTTGTCATTATTTAATAACTTCAGATAACTATCCTGGCAGCTACACTTCCAAAGGAATGTTTCTCTGCCCTTTCTGGCTTTAGCCACCCACTACACTATGTACAAATATGGATCAAACAACAGGCAAGGAATGATCCCTTCTACCTCCCAGAGCTCTCTCATTAGATGAAATGAAGCATACAGTACTTTTTTACGTACAGCAGTACAATTCATTTCTCTTCCCATCCTCAGCATCTTTGTATCTAGTCATGAATTAATCATGAGTATGGCTAAGACTGAGCTTTAACAACCTGTTATTTCACTTGCCCGTATGGAGAATCCATACTCTTCAAAGGAACATTGCTGAAGTGTGAAGGAGGCTACTGAACTCAGGGGGAGGATAGAGGACAATGGGTATGAGGGGTAAAAGTAGGGTAAGCAGGAAGTTAATTGCATATAAAAATTATCTGTCCCCATTTTGTAGGTTCTGTTTAATAGGAGATGCAAGGGCTCCCACACACCTAAATACCTGAGGAGTTGGTTATTATGATATCTGATACTGGTAAAAAAAACTCTGCCCTGCCAGGGCTGTAAAGTAAAATAACTGCTTACAAACACATTTTGACTGAAAAAATTTTTGCTGAAACCACCTCTTGAAAAAATAAATTTGAGACTTTTCTTGAGTTGAAAGTTTTCTGTATGTGTTACTGTCCCGAATTTAATGCAAATTTAAAAGAAACTAAACAAGTAAAACTCTCAGCAGATTAGCAGTGTCATGGGAAATCTGTCTCTAAACCCAGTCATGATTTCAGATTATCTTTACAATGATACTTCCTCCAGATTTTAAAACATCAAGCAGATAAGAATCAACATTTCCATGACCACAACAAATAATTTAAGAAATGGAACAATGATAAAGCTGCTTGTAAAAGCCACCCGTATGAAAAGAGTACATGTTTCACAAAAATAATTGTTAAAAAAAGTTTTAAATCCCTGTTCCTTTTCTCTGATTTTGGCTGTTTATATATATATATATATATGTATATATATATATATATGTATATATGTGTGTATATATATATATATGTATGTATGTATATATGTATATATATACTGTTTTGGAATGTCAATGGGTTCCAATATGGCTGGCTAGTTTCAAGATGAACTTGCTCCAGAGGCCTAGAAAACAAAGTCATACAGTACAGTCTTAGACAGATGCCAAAGGACAAGGAGAAACTGAGACAAAGGGGTCACTGGAAGCCCTAACGAAAGAAGCGTAAAAAGGTGGGGTTTTGTGTTGTGCCCTGATACAAGAACAGAACTTTCTAAAGGTCTTCTCATCTCTGCTACTAATATCTATTTTAAATATAACTGCACTTAGGGCATTTCACTTTAAGAAGTAATTGGTATATCTAAGAAATATCTTAATTTCAAGGAAACTGAAGCAAACCAGCAAAAGAAGAGAAAAAAGTAATATTGATCTAATTTTCAGACATGCAATTTTGGGATTATGGGCACCACTGTTACATAACAGACTTATGAATGATCCTATTCTAGCTATAACTGAGGCCCTCTGCTTTGGGGNGCATCTGTAGAAAGGCTCTTACTCTTTCAAAAGATTTTCTGGAATGGAGTGATTGAACCATTGAGGCATCATTATTTGTAGACAGCTTGTATTTAGTGCAATAAGTTTAAAAATTTTGCTCTGAAATATTAACTTTACAATAACAAAAATAGTTTTCTTAAAAAAATGTTAACAAAAGGAATATATAGCATAGATAGATCATTAATTCTTAGCAAATACAGTTAAGCATTTACCAATTCACTATGCTGAATAATTGAACATTAGCATTCAAATCTGGTGAACTTCCAGACTGAAAAGATATTTATGTATCTAATAATAATAAAAAAGCATGTTCTCTTGTCATTATTTAATAACTTCAGATAACTATCCTGGCAGCTACACTTCCAAAGGAATGTTTCTCTGCCCTTTCTGGCTTTAGCCACCCACTACACTATGTACAAATATGGATCAAACAACAGGCAAGGAATGATCCCTTCTACCTCCCAGAGCTCTCTCATTAGATGAAATGAAGCATACAGTACTTTTTTACGTACAGCAGTACAATTCATTTCTCTTCCCATCCTCAGCATCTTTGTATCTAGTCATGAATTAATCATGAGTATGGCTAAGACTGAGCTTTAACAACCTGTTATTTCACTTGCCCGTATGGAGAATCCATACTCTTCAAAGGAACATTGCTGAAGTGTGAAGGAGGCTACTGAACTCAGGGGGAGGATAGAGGACAATGGGTATGAGGGGTAAAAGTAGGGTAAGCAGGAAGTTAATTGCATATAAAAATTATCTGTCCCCATTTTGTAGGTTCTGTTTAATAGGAGATGCAAGGGCTCCCACACACCTAAATACCTGAGGAGTTGGTTATTATGATATCTGATACTGGTAAAAAAAACTCTGCCCTGCCAGGGCTGTAAAGTAAAATAACTGCTTACAAACACATTTTGACTGAAAAAATTTTTGCTGAAACCACCTCTTGAAAAAATAAATTTGAGACTTTTCTTGAGTTGAAAGTTTTCTGTATGTGTTACTGTCCCGAATTTAATGCAAATTTAAAAGAAACTAAACAAGTAAAACTCTCAGCAGATTAGCAGTGTCATGGGAAATCTGTCTCTAAACCCAGTCATGATTTCAGATTATCTTTACAATGATACTTCCTCCAGATTTTAAAACATCAAGCAGATAAGAATCAACATTTCCATGACCACAACAAATAATTTAAGAAATGGAACAATGATAAAGCTGCTTGTAAAAGCCACCCGTATGAAAAGAGTACATGTTTCACAAAAATAATTGTTAAAAAAAGTTTTAAATCCCTGTTCCTTTTCTCTGATTTTGGCTGTTTATATATATATATATATATGTATATATATATATATATGTATATATGTGTGTATATATATATATATGTATGTATGTATATATGTATATATATACTGTTTTGGAATGTCAATGGGTTCCAATATGGCTGGCTAGTTTCAAGATGAACTTGCTCCAGAGGCCTAGAAAACAAAGTCATACAGTACAGTCTTAGACAGATGCCAAAGGACAAGGAGAAACTGAGACAAAGGGGTCACTGGAAGCCCTAACGAAAGAAGCGTAAAAAGGTGGGGTTTTGTGTTGTGCCCTGATACAAGAACAGAACTTTCTAAAGGTCTTCTCATCTCTGCTACTAATATCTATTTTAAATATAACTGCACTTAGGGCATTTCACTTTAAGAAGTAATTGGTATATCTAAGAAATATCTTAATTTCAAGGAAACTGAAGCAAACCAGCAAAAGAAGAGAAAAAAGTAATATTGATCTAATTTTCAGACATGCAATTTTGGGATTATGGGCACCACTGTTACATAACAGACTTATGAATGATCCTATTCTAGCTATAACTGAGGCCCTCTGCTTTGGGGAAAGGTCTCAGAAATTTAACCGCTGTGTCCCATCGTGATCAGGAACTGAGATCCTAGTATTTCATAATCAAATCAACTGGAGCTGAATGCCCAAAAATGGAAAACCACAAGGCTCAAACAGTTCCAAACAAGACAATCACATTAGCAGCAGAATTGGGAGTAATTCAGCAGGTGACTTCCACTCTGAGCCTCAAGTGCTCAGCATCTTCTCCAGCCATCCTATAAGGACTTTCAGCCAGTACCAGGCTAAGACCCTAGAAAAAATTTCCTTGAAGAATAAGACTACCCTTGGTTTGCACTTTTACAAGGGGTGGGGTGAGTAAAGTTTTTTAACATCCAAGCTTCAGGCAGTCAAGTACAAAAGGGTAAGTAGCAGTCTGTGCCAGCTCTGACAACCGTGTAAGTGGTAAACCACTTAAGGTAAACCAATTATTTGAAACAGAGTTTAACATGAAATTTTGAACATGAAATTTTTGTGCGTATGACTGGAGAGTTTGCACACCCAATTCTCAATCGTTTTTATGGCACATTTGCATTTATAGCAATTAGCTTGGTCTGAAATCCCAATGTTAGTGTCTGCTTGACCAGCTAGAATTACTCCCAGAAGAAAACAGTAAATGAGCACAGAATTCATTTTTTATATGTATAAACACAGCAGCATTTAGGCATAAGCAAATCTAGAAATTGGTATGCCATAATGAAATAGCAAAACACGCAAAGCTACACATCTATCCAGTGTATAGCAGGAACCCATTCCAGCTTAGTCAAAAAATGCTCATGCAACATGGTTTCACATACATTCTTGAAAAAAGAAATTCTTTTGTTAGCATACACTTATTTAGATTCCATTTGGTTAAAAAATGATCCCCATGGTACGGAAATGAATAAGACCCTGAACACTCTGAGAAAGTGATGATGGAAAAATATTCTGTTTCACAAAGTCATAATGTATGATGATAAATCATACCTTGCCCAGCCTGGCTCTCTGTCATACACCCTCTGTTCTCCACCTTCCAAACTTATCCTCCTATCTGTTATCTGTACCATGTATAGTGCTCTTATTCCAGGCTACTCAGACATGCAATGCCTTCCTAACAGGCACACCATAAGTAAAACAGGCTGCAGAAGCATAAATGATGCATTGTTCACTGTCTGTGCATCTGACAGTGTGAGATGGAAAGAGCACACAGGAGACAAGCAACATAAGTAGTTGGCAATAAAACAAACAACTGGGAGAAATGTCATTTGAGCAGGTTGAAAGGAATCACTGTATCCAATTCCTTGGCACTGTATGAGATAATTTGGTGAGGGCTTTGAAAACTCGTCTTACTTTGCAACAATGGATGCACGCAGTAAGTGTTCTTCATATCAGGCTTTTGCAGTGAATGTAAGATGAGCAAAAATTGTTCATCTCAGGGCTAAGAAGAGCCCATAGAATCTCAGAGCCATCTTATTTTTAGACTATTCAGCAATTGGGGCTGTTTGCATATACCACATGGCATGCACCACTAATTCTAATGAAATGACACTGCATTTGTTTAATATGAGACAGTTCCTTTCATCTTACTTTTACAGGAGATGGTCTCAGCTGTGACAAAAACTCTGCCATCCAGGTGATAGGCAAGCTCACAAACAGAAAAAGCAGAACATCTTGAGTGATACAGAGAACAAAAACTTCTCCTGAAGAAGTGCAGTCAGTAAAGACAAAGAGGGAGAAGAAGTAAAAGTGAAACTCTTGGAGGACCGCCACCTCCTCATCTGCACCTACCATTGGTTTTAGCTCTCTGCCCTCAGCTCCACCTCCCCGGCCAGCTTCTTTCATAGATTTCCTACTATTCTCCACAAACTCCTGAAAAACAGTAATGAAATGACAAGTGCTTTCATAGAGCAGACTCCAAACACCAAATATCAAGACAGAATTTCAAGATGTATACTACTCAAAATATCTAGGCATCTCCCACTTTTCTTGCTTAGACTTGACCCCAAGGTATCAAAAAAAGCCTGCCAAATAACCACAAAGGTCTCCCTCACTTAATTCTGCAAGCCAGACAGGTGTTTGCCTTGTGTGCTCTTACCACTTTCACATTTACCATGCAATGTTCCCCTTTATGGGGAAAGAAGGTAAAAGGCTGATTTTCAAAAAAAACAACAAAAAAGGCAAAACCAAACAAAAAACCCTCTAAACAAACCAGAATCTCATTTATTGCCTTGTATCCCATGCCTAATGTTAGAACTCCATTAAACAAAAGGACTTGGAGATAATTACTTGGTTTGGCTGATTTCCCTAACTGTCCTCAATTCAACCTCTCACATTTTGCACCAAATCACAATCTCCTTTTCATGAAGATTAGAAAATGTGCTATAAAATTTTAAGCATTTTTTTTTCTTAAAGGCAAGAATCCTGCAGAAAGTGTCAGTAAACTTTAGCTGCTGAGGTTTTGTGATATTGACTGCTGACTAAAGAAACCCACAAAGCTTTTACAATTTATCAATGCTTTCTTCTGAGAGAACTTGCTGCATTTTATTCTTGCTTTGTTAAAAAGCAACTAATCAGTGGCTGATTTATTTATTATATACTCTAGATTCCGTAGGGGTTTACAAAAAATTTAGCACTAAATTCTTGGCATGGTTTTCCCATAATAAAAAAAAAAACCTGCTAAAAAAGATGCTAAGAAGTCATGAGAATCTTCCTCTAGCCTACACAAGGGTACATTTTACAGAGAACATATTCTACACCTGCCACTTAAAACCACTGTCAAGAAATTTCCTACGCAACAACAAAGTGAGGGACTTGAGAAGCAGAATTTTTATGTCTTGGTTTCTAGTTATAGGGAACAAACAATAACATGAAATAAAAATGGACAAAATTAATCAGCCTTGCAAAAGGCCTTGACAGAGCATGTAGGCTCCAGGACAGAACATAAAGCATGCTATTTCTATGTGTTACAGAGTCAAATTCTGCTTGATGCCTAAATTCCACTGCGGTCACTATGCAGTGAATACTCTGATATTTTTTCTCTCTCATATCCAAAGAGAGGTCCTTCTTGGGAAAGTACAAAAACCAAGTTTTCTCCCCTTGTTTTACTTCTTTCTGTTCTGCACTGTGTCATTTACAAGACATGAAATCCAAGAGTATGATTCTGCAAGATCATTGCTCATCTAACAGCTAGCAAATAGAAGCCAATACCATGGGAAGGAAGCATCATTACTTACTTGATGCTTATCAGATGACCCCGTTTCCTGATCAAGCCATGAATAAGATGGCAAATTAAAAAAAAAAACAACGCAACCTAAAACCCCCCATATTGAACTCAGCTAGTGCATTCATTCAATTGTCAAAATACCTATTTTATGGAACCAGATCCTTAGACTTTGACAGTAAGGGCAAACTTACCATGAGAACCTTATCCATGTAGAATTCCCTGCCAGGGCTCCCATCATTGTATTTTGTATCGATGGCAAAACATAAGAAAAGGACATCAACAACCATTTCATAAATGGAAAGGAAGCAGTGAGCAACCAGGAATGCAAAGAGGCAGACAATGATGAGTGGCAGCACCCAAATGGTGTAATCTCGTTGATAATTCAGCAACATAATGCCGGCCAAACCTGTGCTGCAGACAATCAGGACCTGAAGAAGAAAATGGTAGACAACTCTAACGGCAGAAACCTTTTGGTATTTTTTGTTTGGTTTGTTTGTTTTAAGGCAATATGCTTCTTGGTCTGCCAGAGTTAGAACTAGAGGCTACAGATACCAGGTATCTTGACCTCCTGGATTCCCCAATGTCCCTGAGGATAAATGACATTTAATTTGTTTTCAGCAGGTTCAAGTCAATTGTTACACATCCTTCAGCACAAAGAGTATTTTTCAGAGAAAATTACATTTATATTCTGTTGTCATCATTCTAGTATTATGCAACATTCCTGTAAAAAAGAACTTTATCCTGTCAGTCACATAAACCCCATAACCAGATGCCATGCATCAACTAACATGCAGCTGGATTTTTTTATTTGGGGTGGAGAGAGAAGTTAGGTATTAGGAGAATGGTATGTTTTTCATTTTGCTAGTGGAAACAACTTCCAAACTTGTTTAATATCTATTTCCTCTCCATACAGGAGAAAGTAGATCAGAATTCACTTGAGGCACTTCACATAATAGTCTCTACAGAACTACACTATGTGTGAGGCCCTAACAAATATTCCACTGGGTACCAGTCTGGTTTTGGCAAAACCAGAAAGACTAAATTGGTGTTGCCACTTAACTTTTTGAACATTTCTGAATGTATTATTATGCATAGCAACTAATCATAGAATAGGTCAGCTTTTACTGAAACACCACGTGGAACTGGTAGAGAAGATGCTGATAGTATAGCATTATTTTAGCTGCTACTGATTTTTATATGCACTGTTCATTTGAACATTTCTGTCACTTGAACATTTTTCTAATAATCTGAGCCATCTTTTCAGGGGGTGTTTCCTAACACTTTTCAGATTCCTCAGTAAAACTTTGTTATGTAATTTCAGGCTCTCCCAAGCACCTCTATCTCCTTTATGTGTTTATTCCTTCTCACATCTTACTCACTTAATTACTGGATTCAAAGTTCAGCCCCTTACTCACTTAATTACTGGATTCAAACTTCAGCCCACTGTACTCTGATTAAACAGAAGTAAAAGAATGCAATAAGGAATACAGATCAGTCCAACCAGTGTCCAGATAAGATACTTAGGCACAGGTGATTTAAGTAGACTGGTATTAATTGGTTCAGTAAATTATGGCACTTCAAAGGATAGAAATAGTTCACTGGATTACGTTTCCATACAGTATATCTCCATTAGCTGGAAACCCAAAAGGCTGACTGATTGCAGAAATTATTCTGGTCTCCTTTTAATTCTCAGAGTAGAACTAACTTAGTTGCTTAAACAGGCAATTCCTCATAGCAGGCTTCTTTACTCTTCCAGTCTGATTTTGTCATAAAAGGTGACCAATAATGTGTTTAATTTTCAACATAAACCCAAAGAGTCCATACTAAACAGAATGTAAAGGAAAAGCTTCCTTTCCTTACAATTCTGTCTTAACTACAAAATCAAAACCTTGGACTTTCTAATCACTTTTCTCTTGACTCCCTAAAAAATGCAGAAAGTGTCATAAACTTCAGCTATTCCTCTCTAGTCACTTTTACTAAATTTAAGTGGATCATCTGTTTATGCTCCCTATCTTGGATGGTCCCTTCCTAATATGATGCAGCTAGATGCGATAAAGTGCACACTAAGAAACAGGAATTTTAAGGCATTTTGAATTAGGATTCAAGCCATTGCTAAAGAAAGATTG
Source organism: Leptocoma aspasia (assembly GCA_013399835.1). Lineage (NCBI taxonomy): Eukaryota > Metazoa > Chordata > Aves > Passeriformes > Nectariniidae > Leptocoma > Leptocoma aspasia. The sequence continues at coordinate 178,061 of VXAX01002809.1, forward strand.
CTTCTACATAGGTCTGTAACAGCTGTATGCAGCAGACATACCTTTCCTAGAAACAGCATAAAATCCCCAACTGTGTTTATGGCAGCCACTCGCAAAGCGTTTTCCACTAGGATAACAAAGGCATCCTTTGCTGAGGTGCAGAAATTGGTGCTGTTGATAGCTGTGGCTGTATACGCATTCTGAGAAAAGGAGATTGAAGATTTATTCATAGAATGATCAGGTATTTCAGAGGGGGGGTGGGAGGTGAGGGGGAAGATACAGCTTCTGAGTAAGACACATTCATCATATGATTTTAATGAACAAAAATTCCCTTGAGAGTTGTTGAATCAAGCAATATGAACCAGCTGACAGAAGATTATATGAGGTAAAGAATTACTATTCTTCTCCTCTCTTGCTCATAATTTATGCATTAACAAGTTTGTTCAAAAAAACTCATTAAACAGAATTTGCAATTTCTCTGCAGGAGGAGGTGAACAGCAGCATAGCTACAGAAATTAAATAGTTCCAAAAAAAAAAAATCTGGAAATATAAAAGAATCTGAGTGTCATACAAGTCAACCAAGATAATTTCTAAATACTTAACTAGACTGCATTCAAGGTTAGTGAGGACAGTTTTCAAGGATTACATTAGGGCGCTTAAAATGCTTTCTTATGATTTTCTACATTTCCACAAGCAAAAAAAATTAACAACAGTGAAAGAGATACTACGTACAAGATATTTATGTATCTGATATTTATTTATGTGATATTTATGGCCCATAAACCCACTTTTACAAGGACCAGCTAGTGTGTTGCACTTTGCAACTCTTTTTCCCTTTGTAGATGATGATGACAATTTGATGTTTTGTATTGTTTTGATGCTGTGAGAATCTTAAATATTACACGTACAAAAGCTTAATTCTCTTTTCATAGCAAAAATATTTTGAAACTCAGATGTAGTTTGGCTGAGTAGACATAAGGGAGAATGTCTCCAACCATGAAACACATTGTTATAAAGTTATAAAACCATGTTCACAAAGATGAATATGGGCCATTTTTTAGTTCTTGTTTATATTCCAAAGGTCAATGTAGTGATTTGCAGTGTAATTTCAGTAATGGAGACAAGACTGAAGCACTGTCATTCAAGTTCAGTTCCAAAATACATTACATTATGTGCCAGCATATATATATATACTAATATCAGCCCTTACATAAAACTAAAATATGGAACATCTTACCTGATTTAAATATGTCAGGCACTTTTCTAGACACCAAAGGCAGCAAATGCAGGCTTTAAGCATACAGCGAGCACAAGCATTTTCCTAGAAAAGCACAGAAGGTGGGAAAACATACATAGAGTTTTTAAGGAAACAATATTCCTTTGTGTTTCAGTAACTGATATTCAGCCTGCTAACTCACGCAATCTGTATCAGTCCCATGGTCCTGTAAAGTCTAAATATTCAGAGAACAATAGGATGGTTTGGATTGGAAGGAACTCCGACACCACAGGCACACACTTTTCACTAGACCAAGTTGCTCAAAACCCCATCCAACATGACCCAGAATACTTGCAGGGATGGAATATCCACAACTTCTCTAGGTAACCTGTTCCAGTGCCTCACCACCCTCATAGTGAAGAATTTCTTGTTACCCCGATCTATTCCAAAACAAGACTTCCAACCTCCCACATTGACTAAATAAACAGGTAAACATATCAGGCCTTGAGTTTCGGTAAGAAAATGGAATCTATTTCTCTTACCTTCCCTTTGAGTTGTGTGTGAATATACATAAGAATCATTCGTGGTATCTTCACTAGTGTGATAATGAAAGACCCCTTTGCTACTGTTCCTAGGTGGTAACAAACAAGGCGATTAACAGATGCCAGAATAGGAGTGAATGGCAGATTTCTTTTCTCCCTGTTGAAAAGAGAAAAAAAATGAAGTAGAATGATCAGTATTTATGTGATATCATCTAGAAATGCTACAAATTCTCAATAAAATAATGTACAAAAGGAATATATTATCCTTATACTAGCTTTCGGGATATATTGCTCATTCTACCCTGACAATCTGTGTAACTCACAAATTTGTCTCTAATGCAGGACTAGGATTAGGAATCAGTATGTCATACTGTCAGAGACTGCAATCTTATAGTTTATAGCTTAAGCATTTTTATGAAGGACCTTTTGCCTATTATAGCAAAACTTTATAACAAAAGCTGCATGGAAGACCACCACACCCTGGATGAGCCTCCTGACTGAGGCCCCGGACTGCAAGTTGATGGAGATAAGATAAACTGACTTAGTTCTGGGCTAGGGGAAAAGAAATATATTCACAGGAGGGTTAAGCCTCAAACCTTTGGGGTGGAGACCACAGCCCCAGGGCTATCAGCTGCCAGACTTGCACAGACCCTCACACCAAAGGGTGGGAGTGGGAAGGAGACATCTTGGGTGTGTGATGAAAAAGCCTCTGGTGGGAGGCAGTGAATGCTGATACTCTGCTGTGCAGACTCCCTCAGCTGCAGTCACCTCTTCACCTGGGTAAGCCACATCTACAGGACATCCACGTGAATCATAGCACAGGGGATGTCATGGCCCATCAAAAGTTCCGCTCACAAGGTGCCCCCAGATCTTGCACCGGAGCACACAACATGATACAACAGATCCACAGTGTTGCAAGGGACAGTGTCAAACTTGCCCTCTCTAGGCATTCCTACCTGGCCCAAATGTATATTAATCCATTGGATTATAAACCTCTTGGGGTCCGGGGGACCCTCACCACCAAGAAGACCAGATGCAGGGAAGCCATGAGATGTCATTAGGACCCTTGAAAGGTTGGTATGTTTCTACCTAACCCCTGTCACTCTCCCTGTTTCCCTCCCTGCTCGTTTTCTATGTCTTTCTTTCTTTTCCCTTTCTTTCCCTCTTCTACTATTAAATAAAATATATCAACTTTTTTTTGGCAACATCTAACCTCCTTTGGTTTTAATCAAGTTTTGGAGTTTATTTTGAATCTTTCTGGGTTCGATCCATTTTATTCACAGAGACTTAGCTTTCTTTGCTCTTCTGTGTCTAAATTCATTTGTAACACATATGAGTAGTGTGGTGGTGCATCCCTTCTGTCCCTTCCCGCCTTGGGCTGCATCATGATCTCAGAAATACTTGTTAGGCCCCTGTCTTGACAAAGAGCACCTGGGCTCAGCTCCATGAACTTATCAGAAATACTGTCTGCTCCCAGGAACTTGTCCTGTCTAACATGCTCCTGTTTTTAAATAAACAGCCTTGTAAAGCTAATTTTTGTGCCCAAATATCAACCTAGGTAGAACGACATTTATTGAACTTTCAAAGAAAGTTACAGACCTGAATTGTGGACAGGATGGAAAATTACTATGACTAAAGCCAATTCTCTTGCAACCCTGTAAACTCCTGGACCACACTGGGCTATGACCAGCACCTCCTTCTGAGTGGGACCTCTCTGAGGCACTGAACACTCAAGTTTGTGATATTCAGAGGACCAATGTCAAATGCTGCTGACAGAGTCTGGGCTGACACCCCACTCCTCAAGCCTTAACCCTTCACCTGTTGAAAAGGTGCAGAGGCATCTGACCTGAGCACTTCACTGAACTTGAGAGGAATTTTTACGGGTCTGTACCTTATACCTACATTTGTGAGTATGAATGTGCTACAGCAAACGTACCGTGAACATTAGATGGGTAAGTAAGTCAGGTCTAAGTAACTGAGTTACTGTTGTGCTCATAGTAAATTCTACAGACTCTTTTGCTAAATTCATTAAATTACACTATTGATTAAGTGATACTAAGTGCTGTTTAACTCTTCAGGCCTAAAATGTTGGCGAAGTCTGGGGCTAAGAAGGGCAAGAGAGCCCACTCTTAACCTTGTGATTCCATGAGCGGGTCTCCCTCATTCCTTTTTATCTTTATCCTTTCTCATCCTTAGCCTTTTTCCATCCCTAGCTTCCATATAAATAATTTTAGGTTTAGTTTTAGATTAACTTATTTTAGTCCTACTTTTCCTTTTTAAAGTGTGCTTTAATCATCTACTAAGTAGTAGATGTTGTTGATGAACTTGTCAACGAACTCTGTCACACTTTAACTTCTATATTAACCAGCTTTTGCCAATACCTTGGCCAGTGATTCTCTGAGCAGCTGAAAACTCTCATTGGTGACAGGTAGTCTTACTAGCAGTTGGCTGCATTGCCACTATTAACAAGTGGGAATTCCCTTAAAGTTGCATCGGATGGTGTGCAAATTCAAGACCTTCCAAAACAGTAAGAAGATGTGCTAATACTTTTTTTTAGTCAGACTACTGATAAACTACTCCTCTCTTGTTCTTTTGGAAATCATTGTGTAGACTTTGGAGAGGATATTACTAATTGATCAGGTAAACTCTTTGCTCAGATTTTTTGCATTTCTGATTTAGCTATTATTTCCTCAAGGTACCAAGGGTTGAGCCTTAAAACAAGTTATTTAATGCAATGTAGCTATAATATTTTTAATTTATCAATTAAATACTCACATTCATGGTTTCAAGCCATTCTTCTTTCCTACCAAGAAACTCACTTATAAATCTCTTTCAAAGAATAGCACTAATTAAACATTCAAAGAACGTCTCTTCTTCTTTATTAGAAATAAGAGCAGGAGAATAAGCATATTAAGAAACATGTGATAACATTCAAAAAATAAAGGATCTCCCCAGCTTGGGAGAGATGAAAATTTCACTCAGAAAAGATAACAGAAGTAGATTATTCATTCCATGAAACTACTATCTGCATAATGTACTCCTGAGATGTTTATGATTAAAGTAGGCTTACCCTGTATTTTCTTCCAATTAGCTTTTAGGGCAAGACAAATTTTACTCCCTGTTAGGCACAATCACATAAATTGCTTGAGTCTTATGCCCAAGCAACCCAAACACTTCCTCATTTTCAGGGCAAAGTCTGTAATGCAAAACACTTCAAGGCCTGTTATTGCCGGAGTTGAAAGGAATCCATCTGGCTAAGGTGAATGAGCAGTGAACATGTATAAAACATTTCTCCATGGATAACCTCATCTCATTTGATTTGGAAAGCTGCTCATATGCAAAATAATGGGTAAGTGCAAATTAATGCCTTTTTGTTTTTACAAGTCACTTTTCAAATTATGATTGTATCTTAAAATGCAAAAAGGTAACAGTAGAGAGAAATGAGTATTTACTAACTTAAAATAAAATTGCTGTTATGGAATTACAGGTATGGACAAAATAAAAATCATTCACCCTCAGATGACAGGAAATAGATAAACTTACAGATGAAGCATACACATTGCTAAGCAATCTATTTCAGTGCAGAGTTATTCTTTCCTCTGTATTTTCCTCATTCCATACTCAATCTAGTTTAATTATTCACAAGATTACATCCCTGTAACATCTTGTAATAACTTCATAGATGTATTTCATTGGTATCCTGGAGAACCTCAGCATTAATAAAATAACAAAATTTCTGACAGCACAGTAATTTGACTCCTTGGTTTTGATATTATTTTAAAGACTAGGGCAGAAAAGGAGTCTAATGTAGTTCAGGTAACAGCCTCAATTAAAAAGACAAAGCAATTAAACATTTGTGATCTGAATCATGCACTTGAAAAATATCTGCATACATTATTAAAAACCTGATACACAATTTAGTTCACAAATACAGCAATGAAATATGGAGCTTTAAAATTTTACATGAATTTTTATTTGTATAGGATCTTGTCAGAATCTATATGTAAATGATGAAACTAGTAAGATCTTAAGTCATCCTGTGAAAGAAAGATTAATGAAGATTAGTGAAGCACCGTAAAAAATTTAAAGGGCACTGTTTTGCAATTAAAATAATAATCAATTGCTTTCATTATTTTTTTAACCTCTACAGATCTCACCAGCATTAATTGTTTAGCAAAACAGATGACCTTGCAGACTCATCCTACTTCATAAACAACCACCCATGCCTGTAGAATCTGCACAGGTTACAAGGCAAGTAAGACTTCAAGACTTGTATATCAAGAACACCATCGATAAATGGGAAAACATAGTTCAGGACTTTACAAGATTTAAAAAGAGTCAAGGCAATTTAACTGTTCCCCAGCTTTCACAATGAACACAAATATTCTCCCCAGAAACCCTGTTGCTCATTATTTCTGCTAAGTCAATGTGTAGGCTACTCAAGATAGAGCTATCTAAGTTATCCTTACCTTGTAAAATAGTATGTTACAACAGCCCCTGCTACTGTCATCTGTTGACAGGCTAGGATAAACTCGCTGATCCAGATGAGTCCCACTACATGGTACCACCACATGTATTTCAAAGGACCTGCCATCCAAAATTCAACAAATCCTTCTTCATTTGGGACAGGACTACCTAAAAATAAATGAGAGTAAAAAAGAAAATTATGCTGACATCAACTAATAATGAAGGAAGCATATGGTATTATCAGTTCATAACCAGTTACAGCAGAAACCCCTCTAGTTTCTACTTATAGTTTTATATGCCACATTTAGGAAAATTGTTCTTAAGAAAGATAGAGCTTTTGAGACAATAAGTATAATGGTATTTGAAAAAAAAAACACTTAAAAAAATTTCCACAATTAACCACCACCTCATAGTAAAAATTTATATAGTTAAACATAATAACATATGTTTAACATAACATACTTCAGTCATTCCTAATTTGAGTTTGCTGCATTATCAGTATTTTTCATATAGCAGGAATCAATATCAGCTCTTTACATCTAGATGCCAACATTAACAATCACTTTTGTTTTCCCTATGGTAAACTTCTGTAGTTTTAAAGATATTAACAGACATATGGAGTAACCTAAGAAACTCTAAATATATGATTTCATATATTCAAAAATTCATTGACTCTTTGTCTAATATGAATAGCAATATCATGTACAGAGACTGACAGCATGTCAGAGCACTCCTAAAATAAGCTCTGTTTCAACATATTAACGCACAGTGAGATGTTTCATCTTATACAACAGCTACATGAACAGCTGATGAGATTCAGAAAAACACTGCAAGGAACTTTGTGTGTATAAAGTACTTACCTTGAAAACCATTGTTTTGACTTAGCACTGACAGCATGTTACCCACATTCTTAGTTATGTTTTTATACTTACATATAAAATTAATGTTTTCTTGTGAATAAGTTAACTATTGAAATAATTCTGGTTTCGGTGAACAAGGATTTGGCCTTATTTGCACAAACAGCTTGCTTAACTGATAACAGTGATGATACTGAGTACATATACGCTAAAAAGATAAATTTGTTTTTGCAGAATCAAGGCAGGTTGAAGGGTTCTGTCAGTTAACTACAATATCAGACTACATTCTGCTACAAATTTAGTGCCTGAGTGGTGTGACTCAGACAGTGAAGCACAGGGCTGAGACTTTCAGTGGTGACCATTTTCTGCACATAGCACAGCACACAATGAAAACGAAAAATTGGTAATGAGAACAAGAACACATGAATTCTATCGCCTCCAACCCTTGCTAAGAACTCAGGATATGAAAAATATCTATCTTGTATTACTGTGAAATAGCTTTGTGACTTGAAACACTGCTACTTTTGGGTCAGTAGCAAACAACACATTTCAAAATTTTAAGACATTTAATAATGAATGACAGTCTCTGTTGCCTACAATGTACTGCAAAATAACAGACTTTTTAAAAAGCATCTGCTGTGGGGTTTTTTTTGCTGAAGTGACTAAGATTTGGACCTATAGGATTGATGAATTCTAGAAGCTCTCACCAGACCCTGAATACAAACAAAGCTTTCACCTTCTATGTACTGAAGAGCAGGCAGGAATTAGGAATACGTTGGCTGCTCACAGAATACAGTGTACAAACAGCAGAAAAATCTCCCTAATGATTCTGGAATAATACTGGACAACTAATTTACAAACAACAGAAAACTAAAATCACAGTATTTACATTGTGGGAGACAGTAATTGTGTGCAATGACCCTTCCCTTACTGTGTACTCATCTGTGTGAGTACTGTCTACAATACTTGGTGACTGCAAGATACGCTGTCTCTAACTTGTGTGTCTAAAATTAGAGGGAATTATTTGAAAAATTGCTATAGCAGTTTTATTATTAGAGTCTCATGGTGTGCAGCAAGCCAACTTACATCAAATCAAAAAGCCAGCCTAACACACAAAGTGCCATGCTGGGAATGAAGACTCAAATGCACAATAACCTTCTTGAAACAAGTGTTCTGAAGTCTGTAAAGCAGACAGGAATAGAAGCACAAGTGGGCTTTTTTCTTTGAGATTCCCACAGGCTTTTTAGTCAACTCTGCTAGAAATCATATGAAAATGAAGTAAAAATTATTTAAAGTAACTGCTTACCTGTAGTACCAAGAAAAAGCAGGACTGTGATCCAGTATGTCCAGAAGAGGATCAGCACAAAGAATGTCCAAAATGGCTGGAAGACTAACAGTGGCAGGTGAATGAAGACCTTGCCAGCCACGTGGAACAAGGCAATGGTGAGAGCTACTCTTTTGCGCATAATTAACATGATCAAGAACAAGATAACCTAGAGGGGGAAGTTTCCAAATCACATTTTAGAGAACTGAAACAAAATCAAGCTATTCTTTTGCACAGCTAGGATATTCAAACACACTAAAGTAACACATACTCTATCTATAAGATCACAAGATCAAAATGTAAAACCTCTATCAGCTTCTTCTGGTGATAAATTATTTTCCAAATTATACTTTCAGGGAATTCCATTCTCATAATTATGTATTTGGAATCATCATCAGCCTTAAGCTGATGAGGTAAGACCAGGTTCTATCCTCAATTTCACTGCTTTTACAAAGCAGTGAAATCAGCCAGTTTTAACCTTTAATTACCTTTAAGAAAGGTAATTTAAAATTTATATCTGACCATGGAGTGGTGGTCCTACAGGATGTATGTATATATGTGTATAATAACATAGGGAATAAGAATCTAGGAGAGGGAATGGAGAGGAACTTTTGGATTAGGATGTGAAGCAACAAAAAGAACAGAAGAGTGAGTCTACAACTCCTGTGAAGTTAGTCAAACATTGTCAGTTTCTGGTAGTAAATTCAGTGACTCCGAAATTAACAGCAAGGCCCAAAGAAGATAAATTGGTTCAACTGGTGTTAGTATTTCAGTTCACAATGATTTGAGAACAACTTCTTTCAGAAGTAGGCTAAGGACTTTTAAATACACTGAAATGACTAAGTACCTCTGAACTGAGAACCTAAGAAAAATCTCTTTGGATTGGCAGTCCAATATCGTACCTATTCTTGCAAGTCCCTGTGGGCATTTTACAGTAGATGACAGTAGCTGCAGGGTTAGAAAGTATCTCCTGACTCAAAATCAGATAATAGAGAACAGCTCCTAGAAAGTCTCCCCTGACGCATAATCAGGTGTTAGAGAACAATTCCTAAAAGTTAAAAAAATAACATAATGAAAGAAATCACTTCAACAGAAATTATGGCAGAAATAAACTGTTCCAAAATGTGTGCAACACAATGCTTTCACCTGAATAAAAAATAGAGACCAACAGGAAGATAAGAACAAGAAAAAAATACAATCATTAGCAAAGCATACCGTGAAGACTGTAGCTGCAATGGCATAGATCAAGAGAGCCTGAAGATTGTCTTTGGCTATTTGGGTCTCAACAGCACCAGCAGATATTCGTTGTTTAGCATAGAGCCACCACAGCACTCCTGTACCACCTATGTTTTAGTGAGGAAAAAAAAAGGATAAATAAATTAATCTTCTGTGTGATACATACTACTTAGTCCCAGAGAAATAAAACAGTTCTTTCCTTTAAATCTAGTCTGGTACAGAATACTCAAGAGCACTGATGCTCAACCCAACAGGAACTTGAGAGGAGGGAGAAGTACCTAGTTCTCCTCTGCTGCCCTCTTCTCAAGTGAATATACTCTTTTCACAGTCTCACCACACTATGACCACTTAAGAGACTTGCAGAACCTTGACTCTGTGTTTTAGGGTAAACTGAACCGAAGGACTACTTCATGGGGAGCCCTAACAATGAATAGCACAGCTCCTAGTAGCCAGGTAATAAAAGAAAAAAAGGAATAATAAATAGTTCTGTGGTAGCTGTATGTATGAATGTATGTGTGTGTACAATAATGCAGGGAATAAGAACTTAGGAGGAGCAACAGACCTTTGGATTAGGATGTGAAATAACAAGAACAACGAAACAAGGAGTGTACCATTCCTGAGAACACTAATCAAAACAACAAGCATCGGCCTGACGCTGGAAACAGCTCCTTAACGATATGTAGCTAAACTTGCTTCAGACAATGTCTTGGACATTAGAAAAAACATTAGTAAAAGGCACCGGAGGCAAATACAATGTGAGGTACTATCTTCTCACCCCTGTTATGCTAATCCTAGCTTTATGGCCAGAAAAACATTCTCCTATTCTAGCTGTCTTTCCAAGGTAGAACTTTTCTTGAAAACAGGTCTCCAGCCCTTCAGGGAGATAACCTCTCCTCTCTGGTACACTTCTTTTCTCTTTTAAGTGTCCTTCTCTGTTCTGCTGGTATTTCTGAGTCAAATGCATAAGATTAGTTGCGAGGTTGGACCAGATAAGCCTTTGTGGTCCCCTCCAACCTTACCCATTCTGTGATTGCATGTTTTTGCTGAATATACTCTGTTCGGGTCTAAAATGAAGAATACTCTTTTGACATCTCCTAAACAAGCAGTCATAAAAGTGTCATAGAAGACAGGTTTTTATTCAAGCTGTGTAATGGATGAAACTTTTTAGAACATAGTAACAGATGCCAGTAAGATGAGTTATTCAACTATTTTAAGATAGTTGCTCAGCTTCTAAAGAGAATATAAATGAAAAAAAAATCTATGTTTTTCCTTTTCCCTGGTCATAGATTGTGAGGCCATTAGTCAGAAAACCAAAGTGATCCTGAAAAAATACAGATGGTCTGCTGATTTTTTTCCATCCATTGCAGTCATGAATTGCAAGAATTAAATCACTAGTGCTTCTTAATATGATTATTCTATTTTTTTCCTTCCGTACAGTCATCTGCCCAGACATTTTGGCTTAGCTACTCAGTAGTAAGCGTAGAATACTTTAGTTTTATGAATTTAAAAGCTAATGTGAAAAATAAGGCTGTTTTCACACAAGCTATATAATTTCGGAAGAGACAACCTTTGGTCATTTCCAAGATAGCATGGCTGGTTGCATTTCACACACGACCTTGGTTCATGCAGGTCTTCCTGAGTCATATGGAAATACAAGGATTTCATTAGAATTGCTAGACAAGCACCTTTACTTCCTCTCTTCAAGAACAGGTCTTAAAGAGCTACTCAAAGAACTGAAGGGCTGATGAACATGACAGAGTTGTAAGTATATTCAGCTGCATAAGCAATAGTTGCCCTTTGATTTCTTCATGCAACAGCCATGGTGTGGGAGTGCCATCAGACACATCCAGGCTTAGCTCCCTTGCTGACCTGTTTGGAAGGCAGGTTAAGAAGCAGGCAACATCTAGGGTTGTGCTACAAGTGCTGTGAGGAATTTCCTGCACTGACACCTGTGGGCTCTAGTGAGCTAGGCTGACAAGAAGACCGCCTGCCAAGCAGGGTGGACAAATATTCAAGAAGCAATGTACTCTTGGAGAGAGATCTGCCATTACTAATGTGGCATTTTTGGTGTGCATCTTGAAAGGGACTCAAAAGGCTGAAAGGAAATGCATAATCCAAGGTCTGTGTGGGATGTTGCTGGGCTGAGGACATGGAGCACAAGGATTAGAACTGGGCACTCAAACTGGGAGACAAAAAAGACTTACCAAGTGATCCCAGAATGACAAGAATTGTTAAAATCCAGACAAGTACTCTTGAAATGTACCTTATTATAACCATCAAAATCATGGACAACACTGCAAAAGAAGACAAATAAAATAAGCAGACTAATTACATCAAGTAGATATAGCCTTCCTAATTTTCCCACTGCACTAAAATTCCTGCCTTCCCATAGAATTTTTAGACAGATTTCTTTTTTGAGGCTTACAAACTCACTGAATAGATAGTTAAGAAAATTAGGCACCTCTACAACTTTTGTTTTGATAATGTTGATTAAAACAAAGAGAGCACAAATACATTTACACTGTACATTAAACACAAGACATAATGCATGCATACAGACAGAGATGTACTTAGACAATGAACAGACAGACAGCAAGACATGACAGTACTTTGAGTCTGGTAACATGAGCACAACCTCCTTAGGACCAGAGCAGAGTCTGCACTTAAATATACATGTCAAACAAGTGCAGTTAATGTGATATCTGTGTATTTCAAAATGTCATGCCAGTCATAAGTAAAAAACTATACAGCAGCTAAGGCTAAGTGAGTGATGTGTACAACTACATACTCATATTTTAACACGTACACATTTGTGTTCAGCAGTTACATGCAAGCCACTGGAACCTGGCTTTTTGAATCACAGTCTAACCCACTGTTCTAAAACAAATAATTTCTGTTTAACTATGAAATTATGAAAACTATTTTTTAAATTAACTGTATGTAAATTCTGAACTAACTTCTGACTCTAACTGAACAGTTGCACTGTGAATCAGCCACTAGCTTTCAAATTTCAAATAGTTTTTTACCATTATTACCAAATACTGAAGCTGTGAAGATGTTAAAATAAACAACTTTCCAGTTACAGTTGAAAACATGCACAGTGGTCTTTTATGTGTGTGTAGAGGGCATTAATGGTATCTAGCATCCTTTTTTTCCTCTTTCCTTTTCCCTTCCTTCCCCCTGCCCTTTTTTTTAACCACAAAGGCAAACTGAAAACAAAGGACCCCTATATCTGATACAGCTTTGCAGTGTTTCTTTCTAAACAATATACCACTCTCATGCATAGCTAAGGTCTTGATCCTCCCATTTTAGGATTTCAGATTTTATACTTTGTACGAGTAAAAAACAGACTCACTAGGAAAGCAATTTATGTTGGTGGGCAACACCTCAAACAAGATGGCTTTGCTAAAACAGCTCCTCAGTGTAGCGCAAAGTGTCACTCTATAGGCTAGAGGCATCTCGCAGCTATTGAAACAATTCAGCACCTCTGTACTGTTGGGAATTTCCAGCTCTTCAGAAAAGGCTGAGATTTTCAAAAACCTGAAGCTTTTAGTTTTGAAGGAAGGAGAAGAAGGAGGTAATATACAATGCAACAAATGGGCACCTAATTTTCTTGTTTTCACTCTTTAAGTTCTCGTATCTTTGCGCAAGAATGTTAAATGAAACAAATGAAATCTCCTACATCCAACACGAGTGTGCTGTTTTGCATTTCTCAACCTGTCCTTTTTATTTGCAAAGGGTTTATCTGGACTTGAGTTGGTAGAAGATCACAAGTACAAATGGGAAAGGGGAATACTGTAATAAAAACTAAGAAAAAGCAGATGCTCTCTTAACTATATCAAAAGTAATGTTGGCTAATTAACAGCCATGCATCCTCTATTTCATAATCAGTGTAAGAGAAACAAAACCAGGAATGCATATGTATATTACTTATGAATAAGTTACCCAGCTCTCAAATAAAATTTTAAAAAAGCATTCTGAATAATTTTCTAAGGGATTTCTGCTATCATACAGGTTTTTTGCTCATACTGTGGTTAGAGTGTGTTAACAATCTCCTAATGGAGTACACTAAGAAATAGCTAGTAATGAGAAAAACAATTACCTAGTGATAACAAGCAAAGTCCCATTATAATCTCTTTGCTGGTCATAACTCCACTAATCAGCCTGTGTAAGACACTACTGTCACTGACAAAGGTGATCAGGGCCTCTGCAAACTTGGCATAGCAGGAAATGTTCACAGGAGCACAGCGATGGAAGAATGGAATAGGTGCACTGGTGACACAAGAAAAAAAATCAGAAAAAAAAATTACTCCTACTTAATATAAATGCCACATCAACACACAAATGAAAGGTGAATAGATGCAATCATTCCACCCTTATAACATCATAACCAGAAACCATGTGTTGAATGCACAAGTGCTGCTGAAATGAGGATGATCATAATGGAAAGTGATGGAGTTCTTACAAATAACCCTGTGAGGCTGGAGTGTACATTCCAATAGGATATTATTACCCTCCCACCCTTAAATGACAAGGAGCAGAAAGTATATGTTCCTATTTCCACTTAAATGTCTTTCTTTCAAGTGTCAGGTGGTGAACCAGCAGCTGAAACAATGCCTTTCACTCATGTTAGAATGGAATACTGGTCCATATTTGCAGCAAAAGAAATTGCAGAATAACAATACTCTTCTTGAGAGTATGTATTTTGTGCTAAGGACATCAGCATTCACAACTGTTGCCAAGCAAAATGAATATATTTATTCCAAGTCTTTCCCCATACTAAGCTTGTTCTTGTATTGAGTATTACAATCACAGTGTTTGTATTCATTAACTTTGTTAAAATTATGCAAAACATGCCAAGATGCCTCTATTGCTTCAAACCGTTTTGGAAACACCCTCACAAAAATCTACTGAGACTATTCACTACACTTTGCAGAACACTCTGAAAAACCTTCTATCACAAGAAACACACAAGAGAGCAAAAACTTCCCTTTAAAAGTGGGTAATTTTGTTTTCTAAATGTCTCCTATTTAGTAGCAGTCTGCCTTGCTCATAAACTATGTCAGATCTCAAAGTGGCCTATTACATCATTTGATCAATTCCCAATTACATTTCAGACATGAATTACATGTTCCTTCCTGTAATTGGATCCAATGGAAAAAAGTCTTTTCTATTGTTTCACCTGCCCAATCTTCCTTACTTGAGAGATTTCAGTGGACTATGGCAGCAATGAACATAATCTTCTGCAGTTTCCCCATTTCAGCAATGACCTATAAATCAACAATTTTCTGTCCTCAATAACTATTTTTAAAGGCCATGTCTTTCTAGAATTCCAACCACCATTTTAAACGCATAGTGAATAAACCTTAGCCTTAGGCACATATTTCCCATCCATTGTTTTTATGGAGAAAAAGGATGACATGCTGAAAACCATTAATGTGTAACTATTCTGTAAAGAAATTGGGAGAAATTATGATCACCTGCCATTTCTATATAATTAATTAATAGATCGCAAGCTTTTGTTTAAAATCACTGATGACTGCAGATTTTATGGTTCTAAGATTACTGTGCTGAGTAGGTAAATGCATTTGGAGATGCTCATGTTGATGGTCTACCTTTGGGTAGTAATGAATACAGCAGTTAAGCACAGCAAAGTAATTGCGCATTAGTCACAGTTGTTAAAAAACAAACCCATAATGATGGCTGCCCTACTTAAAAGGTGGCCCATATGTCCTCTTAGCTTCTTAAAACATAACCTATTTTGGAATACTGCTGTTCATTATATGCCATATTACTGAAAAAGACTGAAATTTGAGAGGTTTATTTAACTGTTAACTGCCACAACTTTACAGAAAGCCTAGAGCATTTGTAAGTTGTCACTGCCACTAACAAAGCACAGCTTTTGAGGTGGGAGTAGGCAAAAGAATGTTATTCCTGCATCCAAATACAAAAATATTCACTTTGAAAAGGGAGCTAATGGGATTAAAGTATTCTTCCAAAATACATCTAAATGGAAGAAAACATGCTTCTGCATCAGAGTCTATATTAGTCACCTAATATCCCTTAACCTAAAGCAATTTCACTACCTATTTTAAGTCATCTGTTTTCATGTGCAGTAATTAATTGCTAAATTTGTTTTAACTAATTTTAAAAAATAGGTTAGTGGTTCCTACAAGCTTTCTTGAGTAAATGAGACTCCTGAGAATCCACTTTGAAGATCTAGTTCTGCTCTAGTGGTTCTGACTGAATGAGCAGGAAAGGTAAAGTGTCATAATAAAAAATACAATAATAGCTTAATATTCTCCATGACCTGTGCTATTTTATATGAACTCTTGATTATATCTTGGTGTATTACCTACTGAAAAGGAATCACAAATTTCTAAGAATAGCAACATGATGCTTAATCATAAACAAGAACAAATAAAGTTCAAGCCAGCAGATGATGGTCTCAGAAGTACTTTTAAAGCATTATTCAAATGAATTTAGGCTATCTAATACTCAAGTATTAGATTTCAAAGAGTTTTTTCCTCTCACTAGAACCCCTGTGTATGTACAGAGGTAGTACAGCAACCTGTGTGAGGGGAGGGGAGTCCAGCTCGAATGCCACTGCTAGCTGCTCTTTATAACCTCTACAGGGCACTCCCTTGGCACTGCTCAGGACCACTGGTTTATAGATAAACGCTGCAGGGGACAGGACAGGTTTTCCTCCAGGGCCCTCTAAACATGCAGACATGTCTACAGAGGCTGATCTAGGCTGGGTGTGGAAGAAACACATATTGCTAACTGCACTGCTAGACTGTACTGCTCTGTGAAAGTTGTACGTAATACCTTGAAGATGGATGGTAAGAGCCCATTGACAGCCTCAGCTGAAGGCTGTGAAGAAGCCTGGTCATTAAACAGAAAACATCAAGGGGCAACCTTCACACCATATTCTACCTCCACCCCATGGAACTAGTGGGAATCAGAGGGTTCATAACCCTTGACAGATTGCACTGGTTTCACCTAGGGTAGAGTTAATTTTCTTCAGTGGCTGGTATGGAGCTTGTTTTGGATTTGTGTTGAACACAGGGCCGATAATATAGAGACGTTTTTGTCATTGCTGAGCAGGGCTAACACAGAGCCAAGGCCTTTTCTGCTTTTCATATGGCCATGCTGGCAAGGACATTGGGGGTGCATGGGAGGTTGGGAGGAGACACAACTAGGACAGGTGACCCAAACTGACCAAAGGGATATTCCAGACCATATGGCATCATGTGCAGGATATAAAAAGGGGGAAAGAAGAGGAAGGAGGGCATCTTTGAAGTGATGGTGTTTGTCTCCCCAAATAAGTGTTGCATGTGATGGAGCCCTGCTCTTCTGGAGATGCTTGAACACCTGCCCATGGGGAGTGATGAATTAATTCTTTGTTTTGCTTTGCTGGTGTGTGCAGCTTTCCTTCCCCTATTAAATCAACTCACAAGCTTTCTACCTTTTACCCTTTCAATTCTCTCCCCTGCAGGTTGGGGAAGTGCTGTTTGGGTCTGGGCTGCTGGATGGGGTTAAACGATGACGCAGATCAAATCTGACTGTTAGGTAAGTTCCTCCTGAATGCCTCAGTCTACAAGATGTGGGGTTTTCATTTGCTAGTCTCAACAGGACTCCATTTCTCCTTCAAATTATACTTACTCAAATAATTTAACTATAAAAACCTGAAAATCAGTGGTTTACAGATACAGTATTGGCCTTTTTTGCCTTAGGGCATTAAGTTCAGACTTTTCAATCTCAAAAATGCTGAAATATATCATACATCTTAGTAATACCATATCAAAAAGGGGAAACACTCCACCTACACTATAGCTTATTTAAAATAACATGAGGTGGTTTTTATGAGGAATTTACATAGCATCATTAGAGCTCTGACATTGTTCTATCCTTCTATTTTCTTACTAAGCTGTATTCTTTGAGGCTGAATGACATGAGAACACACAATGAGAAGTCAATATAATTCTGCCAAAAATTAGGACTAACAAGCCTTTTCAATATGCAACCTGGCACTGAAGTTTTCCTTTGTTTTTGTATTACTGCTGTAACAGCTGGCTAGCTACATCTAATATTAATCTATGTTGGGAAAAGTAAAAAAAAAATATTCCAGCTGCCACTAATTGGCACTGTAATATAAAAGAAGATTCAGTGGAGTGGCTACCATGTATACAAGTACGACTTAAAATCAGAGTTTGTAGAACTGACACAAATGTACTGTTCACAAAAAAAGTAACAGAAAACTATGCATAAGAAAAGACTGCAGCTACCAGCCACTACTGAGTATATTTGAGAAGCTAAATTTTGAGAAAACACAACATGGTTCTTCTTGAGTTAGTGCAATTTCTGACAGAAGGCTGTGCACAACAGCTAACAGATCACTTATTTTCTCAGCAATGCTCATCTCCACAGGTCCAGGCAGCAGAGCTACAAGGGTTTATGAAGCTATGAACTTTCCAATCCTATTTCACAAATAGCAGTCTAACGTAACACTTAAAAAATAAACCTCAAAATGATCTGCTAATAAAATACAGCCCTCTTTTTGGTATTCAACTATCCTTATATTAGTCATTTGCAGACTGAAAGAGTAAAAAATGAAGCAATTTGCATCTATCTGACTGGCTACGGTAAGGTATAATGAGTGAATGCTGCAGAGAGCTATGCATCCCTACGTAATTTCTCCTCCCAAAGATTAAAAATCTTCCATGATTGTCTCAGATCTGCACTGCTGACAGGCAGCTGACTATAGATAGGGTGAAAGGCAGTAAAACAGCTGATACTTAGAACAGTGTCAGTCACACAAGACAACAGAACTTGAAGATATCAGCTCAATAGTTTCAGTAACACATACATGGATAATTTGGGTTTTTCTTCAACTGTTATTTTCACTACCTTTTAAAAAACAGAATTTTAGAAACATATACCATACTAAACTAAAACATCTACCTGGTAAGAGTGAATATGTGTTGGTATTTTCTATAGATCTGTCATGATCAAAACAAATCTCTGTTCCCTCCACCCCAAATCAGACAACTTGAGCATATTACCTCTCCGGAACAGGATATTTAGGACATAACTTGGCAGCCCTTGGGTCTGTCGTATATTCCGATGGCTGTAGTTCATAGCTACACAGAGTGGATCCTGTTGAAAAAAAAAAAATTACTGGTATGGAAAACAAATAAAAATCAAACATTCATATTCTTTGCAAACAGCATTAAAACTGATACAGGTGCTGATTCTGCAACTCCTCATATCATTACCACAAAGCTTTGCTACAGCTCCTCCTGCAATGTGGTAAATCAAGTCCAACACAGCTGTCAGTAGAATACAATGACGCTGTCCATCTAGCTTTGATTTTTCCGAAGTCTGGGTATTTGAGTGGGAAAAACTAATTCACAATGTGGTGTAAGAAAGAAGGACACAAAATACTGTGAAGTCCTCCTCCCCTACTATTCCATCATGTTTTTCTTGATAATTTTTAATGCATGAACATTGCATAACACAACATTTATGATAGAAAGAAAAAATCCCTGGGTTTGCAGGGATTTTTTGTGTGTGTGTATTCAAAATACAACTGGTCTACAGATTTCAGGGACAGGAACAAAGAACTCAAACTGATAAAGTTGGGAAATTGGCTGAGAAATAACAGAAGCTCTGCATTACCCAAAGCTTCTAAAAAGCTGAACTCTCTCCATAAACAAATTGGTACAACGCAGTAAAGATCAAGTTGCCTATAACAAAATTCAAACATAAATTAAGTTTTCCTTCGTACCTGACACTTGCCTAATGGAAATGCCTTACCTAGGAGAGACTTCTTCCAATTTATCTATAATGAAGACACTGAAATCTGACCCAATGCTTCTAGGAAATCAGCAACTTTCAAATCAGACTGGAGCCTTGGTATGTCAGCAATTGCAGAGGTAAGGAAGCCTCCAATGATATAAGCTGCCTATCTAAAGATGAACTTCCTTCCAAGCTTGTTTCCTAATAGATTGCTTACTTCCAAGTGCAAGGGTTTTTAATACATAGCTTTTAGTGTCCCTTTCCCCTATGTAATACACTAAGGACTTATCTTAATAAGGACTTATCTTAATCTTGATCATCAACATAAATATTCAATTCTTTGCATTATTAAAATATCCTCTTCAGGAATACTTTGTAGAAGAGAGTTCTGCAAGTTGGATCTGGATAATACATATACACTATTACCCAAAAGAAACCAAGAATTTTGACAAACAGCTTTATCTTGGCCTGCATTATACCAAACAGAACTATTACTTGTAGAATTTGTAGAATATTATTTGCAGAAATTTTATCTATCATTGCTACATTTCTACCTCTATGAAGAGACCTTTTCTACTCACAGACTAAAAGAGCAGAGAACCTACTTAGCTGCCTCAGCTGCTCTCTATCTAATGCAGTCCCTGGAACACTATGTAAGTACCACTTCCACAAAGTAGTTTTTTGGAAGCCAGTCCAAACCACCAAATGCACTATTGAAGAAAGTTAGATCTACAAAGAGAAGTTGCGAGGTGAAACATCTGAAATGCATTTTCAATTATACTGTCAATGCCTCTGCTTACTTATATGGGAAACATGGCATGATATAAACATAAACAGATAGCAGAAAAAACAACATTCCTCAGATCTTAGTTGTAAATAAAGTATCTAAAATATTTACTCCTTTTTGGACAAAAGGCTCTATACTGCTGCAAAAAATTTAATCTGTTCTTGTAGATATTAAAACTTCTGGATCATATTCATTTACTAACAACTCCTCCTGTTGGAGGGCCAGCAGTAGAGAGTGCTACAGGTTTATCTTAAAAACAGAAAGAAAAAGAAGATTACAGATATTTACATTTATTTTGCTTTCAATATAGGTCAAAAGATAAGTTATAAACATGGTTGACAGCCAGCTGTGCCCAGGTAGCCAAGAAGGCCAATGGCATGCTGGCCTATATCAGCAATAGTGAGGCCACCAGGACAAGGGCAGGGATTGTTCCCCTGTACTTGGCACTGGTGTGGCCACCCCTCAAATCCTGTGTCCAGTTCTGGATGCCTTCCTGCAAGAAAGACACTGAGGTGCTGGAGTGTGTCCAGAGAAGGGCAATGGAGCAGGTGAAGGGTCTGGAGCACAACTCCAATGAGGAGTGGCTGAGGGAGCTGAGGTTGTTCAGCCTGGAGAAAAGGAGGCTCAGGGGTGACCTTATCACTCTCTACAACTCCATGAAAGGAGTGTGCAGCCAGGTGGGGGTCAGCCTCTTTTCCCAAGTAACAAGACACAGGGCAAGAGGAAATGGCATTAACCTGTGCCAGGGAAAGTTTAGACTGGGAATTAAGAGTAATTTTTTCACCAAAAGGGTCATCAAGCCACCCAGGGAAGTAGTTGAGCCCCCCACTGGAGGCACTTAAAAGATGTGGGACTTAGGTAAATGGTTTAGTGGTGGACTTGATGATCTTAAGGGTGTTTTCCAGCCTAATGACTCTCTGGTTATGATTCTATGGTGAGAACAAGGAGCTCTATAGGAAGAAGTGGGATATGTGTTATGTGGACAAGTTCATGATACACAGCGTTTGGGGCCAGCTTGGCCATTCTGGCAAGTAACAAGTGTGAACTAGAGTTTAAGTATCTTATGCAAAGGCCCCCACATCTAAACAAGCCTAAGGGACAGGGCTGGTCTGTGAATGACCATGCTCCCTTTTGACTTCTAGCAGTTCAGGCAGGAGAGAAAAAGGGCAGGATTTACTATGGAGAGGAAAGGAAGCTCTCTACAAATGTGCATCTGAAGACCTGTTTGGATCACAAATGTAAATGAAGCAAAATCAAATGCCAGACCCTGATGTGCATAGAGGTCACAAGGCATTCAAGTAAGACCTGTAGGGTAACCCAATACACTCCTGGCTGTAGAGTAAACTGGAGACACCTCGACAGGTCCTTCTGGAAGCAAACAGTATATTCCCTCCTGTCATGCCTGATAACTCAGGCTGCCACTATCATGTCTTGCCCGGGAACTGCTTTTGGGCTACTCTGGATCTTTCCCTTCAGATGCCTACCTCACAGCACACTTCTTTAGTCACAGCCAAGCAGAAAAATATTTTCATGGAGTTTGTCAAACTAAGGGTATTAACTACCCTGTCTTTAAAGAAACTACCAGTCCCACAGCTGAAATAACGCCCAGGAGATTATGTGTCCTTTTGTCCCAAAATCATTAGAAACTCTAACTATTCCTGTAAATATTTATTTATTTATATTTTGAAAACCTTCTGAGTTCTCTAAAACTGTATAGGAGAGCTTTAGAACTCAAATGTGTGCTCGAATAATGTCACTTTACATTAAACTTAAAACTGATTTCTTCGCAAAGAGTCCATGTGCATCACTAAATAGAAGTTGTCATTTTCTAAGGTGAGAGAGAAGAATGAACTGCATTGTCAAACCTTCCACTCTATATTAGCTACTCCGGGTTAGTAGAGACTAGCACAGCCAATCTTTTTGCTGCTGTTCAAGTTGGTAAGGCTGGAAAAAGTTGAAGGAAACATTTGAGTCATCTACCTTGCTGAGATAATTAGTTTACTGAACACATTACTTTTATTAGAAAATTAGGATCACTCATAAATACTTCAAAACCAGTTTGGCAGGATACAGAGAACAAACTAAAAGATCACTGATACAAAACACCCTTTGCTTCCTACAGCAATGCACATATTTCTTCTGGAGAAACCCTTAGGCAAATGTCATCAATCTGCCCAACAAAGATTGGATTTCAGATCCCAACATGTAGTAACATTAAGAAAAATGTGTGCCCACCCTGTGTGCACACTTTGGTCCCACAATTCTGTATTTGGTGGTTTCACACACAAAGTGGTATCATGGAGATGTATCACGGTTTCTGTTCCATGGCTTCTTTCCAATAAATAGAATTGCTCTAGCCATTAGAATATATTGGAGCCATAGCTGGAGCAAAGTACTTCAAAACACAAACTTCCAACCTAACTGTAGGAATTTATTTTCTAAGTCTCCTTTCTGTTTTGCTGAGGTCTGGATTAGTAAGGAGTTAAACAGCCATTATCTCTGGTACTCATAGAAAATAGCTATATTTAGCCCAAGTTTATATATAAAGATGCTGTAGAAAGCCAGGACTTTTACTTTAAAGATTCTTTCTAAATGAGAAGGCAAATTATTGAAGGTCTTGTGTGCTCAGAAGACACATAATGCTCTGCTTTCCACAGCAGTACAGTAAACAGGAAGGTCCAAATTGACCAAAGCTGGTTAGGTAAAACTACTTTTAGAGACCAGAGCTCCAGAACAGATTTCCTTCCTGTATTTGCTTTGCTGTAAACCAACAAACAAACCCCTGCTAAAGCAGCATTACATTCAAGAGTTTACAGCTTGAGAAATGGTAAGTCATCCAATAAGAGGACCAGTCCACAGAAGATACCAATGACATTTATATTCTCTGACTTACAGTAGTGGAAAGCATATCAGGGATTTTGAATTCCATTCTGGGAGCTCAGCAGTGTCTACCCATGTATCAACACCTACTAACAGCAACTAAAACAAGGACTTTCAGATCTAGAAACACGGACTCCTATTCAGAGTCAAGGACTTAAGCAGAAAAATACAAAACTATGCAGAGACAACAGGAGCAGCACAGTCACCTTAGGAGTTTAGGAGTATGTTCTTCTACAAAGCTACAAAGAGCTCCAAGCAGCTCCACATACCCTGTCTCACATACACGTGGCAAAGCACAGCCTGAGAGACTACACAACATAGTTTTGATAAAATAATTCATATGAACTTCCATTTTGAGTCTGACATTGTGCATGTATTGTGCACTTACGCTGCATGACACATGTGACATGTTTAATGATTTCTTCGCCTGTGTCTTTCACACTGGTGATAGGCTTAGAAGGTACCAGTGCCCAGAGCTGGAGGACCATAGCTGTAAGAATGATAAACTCCCAGTTGACCCCAAATTTGTGTGGAATCTGCTGGTTCAGCTGGATCCTCATGTATCTATGTGGCTTCATGATGGGATTCATCCAAGACTACTCAAAGAGCTAGCTGATGTCATTCCAAGGCCTCTCTCAATTATTTTTGAACAGTCTTTGGTATCTGGGGAGTTCCCCACTGACAGGAAGCTGGCTAAGGCTGTCTCAGTGTTCAAAAAGGACAAGACGGATGACCCTGGAAACTACAGGCCTATCAGTCTCACTTCATTGCCTGGTAAAATTATGGTGCAGATTATTCTGGGAGTTCTGAAAAACACCTGAATGACACCACAGCCATCGTCACAGCCAGCACAGCTTCATGAGAGGAAAGTCCTGCACGTCCTAGTTCTAGGACTACTTTCTAGGACAATGTGGTTGATCATGGGAAGCCAGTTGATGGGATCTTTTTGGATTTCAGTAAAGCTTTTAATCCTGTGTCTCACAGGACCCTTCTGAAGTAAATGTCCAGCCCACAGCAGGCACAAAGGATTACAGTGAATGGGGTGACATCAGACTAATGTGACCTGTCACTTGTGAGGTTCCACGAAGCTCAGTCCTTAGCTCTGTGCTCTTCAACATCTGAGTAAACAACTTGGACACAAGACTCAAAGGCCCAAAGTAAGTTTGTTGGTGATACAAAATTGGAAGGAGCCATTCACTCCCTCAAAGTCAAAGGCCTTGCAGAAAGGAGTCAACAAATGACAGGGCTGGGTAATTACCAACCATACGAAGTTTAAGATAAAGACATGTACTGGATTCTGCACCTGGGACAGGGAAACCCTGGATGTACGGACAGACTGGGGAATAAGACCCTGGAGAACAGCGCTGCAGAAAGGGACCTGGGGGTCCTGGTCGAGGGCAATTTGAACATGAGAGTGCCCTGGCATCAGGAGGACAACCTGTGTCCTGGGGTGCATCACCAGCCAGGCAAGAGAGGGGACTGTCCTGCTCTGCTCTGCACTGGGGAGGCCTCACCTCAAGTGCTAGGGGCAGTTTTGGGTGCAACAAGATAAAAAAGATACTAAGCTCTTGAAGAGTGGCCAAAGGAGGGCAACTAAGATGATAAGGGACTTGAGGAGAAGCTGTGTGAGGAGTGGCTGAAGTCACTTGGTTGGTTCAGCCTGGAGGAGACTGAAGGGAGACTTCATTACAGTCTGCAACTTCCTTGTGAGGGGAAAATGAGGGGAAGGCACTGATCTCTTCTCTGCAGTGACCAGTGACGAGACCTGAGGGAATGGCCTGAAGTTGTGTCAGGGGAGGTTTAGGTTAGGTGTTGTGAAAATGTTTTTTCACACAGCAGGTGGTTGGGCACTGGAACAGGCTCCTGAGGGAAGAGGTCACAGCAATAGCCTGACATAGTTCAAGTAGTGTTTGGAAAATGTTATGTATATGGGTATGATTCTTGGGGCATCCTGTGCAGGGCCAGAACGTGGACTTTGTGGTTCCTCATGGGTCTCCCCAATTCAGCAAATTCTGTAGTGATTGATAACTGACTTCTAAAAAGCCATACGATGAGCAGAGCTTACAGTTTGAAAACTTTGTATCTTATTTCATTGTCTCCTTTACAAGTAACATCCTATTAGTTTATTAAGTTCTCTGGCAAAGGAATAAAAGTCACAGACACAAATGTGCAAAAATGTTAGCAGCAATGAGACTCTCCCAACTCCTCACCTGTGGACTTTCAGCCCTGTCCTACTTCCTCTTGAGTTCTGGGTGTTTTATGACTAAGTTCACCAATTAAAACTCAGTTAACATTGTGAATACATGACTCACAGATGATTATGCTTGACCAACCAACCCATGCAATAAAGGCTAGAGTATGATATTGATACTGACAGAGGTGGAGTTCAGGAAGGACAAGGCTCCCAGACTCTCACAAGGATAAAATTCTTAACACTTTTCTGCATTTCTAACCCCAGAACTTGCCTGAAATCTATCTGTCAAACTCTATTAGCTCTAAACTGTTAATCTGAACCATACTACCCATTCAAAGTTTCATGCAATGAGACAACTTAGTACATTTCCAATAATTGGATATTACCTTAGTGTATTATGGAATAGCAACACAGCATAGAAAAGTAGGACCTTAAAATACTGTCTCATGTATCTGGCTGCTGCAAATTCCAGAGCCAAAAACCACAGAACTGGTAGGATGCCAAATACTACTTCCACAGAATGTGGTAGCTTCTATCCTCTGCTGAGTTCTATCAGTAAAGAGAATAATGCTGCATGCCCCCAGTAAAACATGCCTATGGCAAGTAATAATATGATCCTCTCTTCATGGACTCCTGTCAAATGGAAAAAGGTACGGATCACCATAAAACAAACCGCATCATGTTGACCAGACTTTTTTTATTCTTGGATTGCTAGGCCTGACAATAGCAATTATAACCCATCTACAACTACAGGAAGTAATTCTACTCAGAACACAAGCACTAAGCACAGAAGTTTAGGATTGTATAAATTTCCTATTTACCTATTTTAGAACAAAAACATTCCAAGAGCAGACACATCTGACGATTCACTTAGGAATGAAGTAGCATTTAGTTATGCATATATTAGCATTAGAGCTGGAAATGACTGAGAAAACAAGAACTTAGCCAGAGATTTTAATGTGGTCTAAAGTATCAGATAAAGTGGAAGCACCAGAAGATTGCATAAACATAGCTAAACATTGCAGCTATGCCTTCTGCAAATATAGAGCAGGAATAGAGACAGAAGACCAAATAAGGACAAAGCTGAATCTTGACACCGAGATCTGATTTCTGGGCTCTAGCAAAATAGTGATTCCTTGAGATGAGCAAAAAGGCATAGGACAGACCACTTTGCAGTCAGGACTTCTCAGGTTAATATGCCAGAATTGTTCTCAGAAAAGAAAAGCTTCATTCTCTACATTTACCCACTGCTGCCTTCCAGAAGCACAGTGTGTGTTTTAAAGGAAGAAAAATGAGGTTTTATACGTATCATTACTTCTAGTTGTTGCAGAGAGACATACCACCACTTCTTTAAAAGAATGAGCATCGAAGGGCAGGAAAAATTACAGGTGCTTTTATAAATAAATATAGGACTGAAGTAAAAGTAAGCATTCTCCAATGCCTGCAAAAACATTCCAAGATCCATCACAAAACCCCATTAGTCAGATCTTCAAAAGTCTCTAGAATTGAAGACTACAAAGAGAACTACTGTGATAGATATTACAACATGCTGTTACATGTAAGAGTATGGAAAAAAGAAAATCCTAGATTTAGAACTTATTATCTATACATATATGTATTTTGAGTTGTAATTAAAAAAACAAGACAATACTCTTCACTTTCTCCCATTCTTATTAACAGTACAGAGAGTTGAAAAATACTAATTTACTTATTCCTCCACTCATTTCTTCCAGTGCTAAATAAAACCAGCTACTCTGGAATCAAATTAAGAATCCATCTAGTCAAGTAGCAGATGTTTCTCCTACTGTATCTTTAGCTCTGCACAACTTAAAATTTAAGGATATTCTTCAGTGCTAACTAAATATCAAAACAGAGTTTGGCTTTTCTATTCTAAGAGAATTTTCTAAGAGTTTATCCTTTTTGTTTTTAAAATATCCTCATGGCAATAAGTTTTGTAAATTAACCCTAACTTATGTGCAGAAAAATCTGTCTCTTTGATGCTTAGTGATTTCATTTTGATTTCTAGTTTCACATTACTCAGGTTATGAGATGAAGGAATAGTAATTTTTCAACCTCCTCTAAGATATTTCTGCTTTTAATGACCTATTCTTCCTGATAGTTTGCTCTTTTACAGAGAGATGAAATCACTGGTCCTACTGTAATGACAATCCTTGTTTCCCTTCCCACTATGTATACATACATATATATATATATATACACAGTATATATACATATATATACACACACAGTAGGTGAATATATGCTGAGACTATACATACGTGTGTTTGTGTACAAGTTTAAAAAAAATCGTAAAGAAAGGATTAAAACACAGTCTTTATGATGCCAGCATAGCAGGAGTTTACACAAAATGCAGTTCCTCTTCACAATTCATAAACATTACACTTTCAGACAATGCTGTGCCTCCAACCTAATCCTCTGGTGATCCTCAGTAGTTTCACAATCTCTTCACCAAGTATCAATAACCACTTTAAATTAAAACACTGTATGCTTAACAGTACGTTCCCACCCCTTCATTCTGGGGGCACTCTTTTTGATTTGACATTTTATTACACTGCAATTGAGAGCTACATTTTTTCCATATAATTCTAAATAATTCAGTAGTCACAACAAGATTTATAACCTCACTGTTTCTTCCCCTTTCCAAGTGGTTTATTAATGTAATCAATAACACAACACACCATTATTGGAGGACTCCACATGCTGTCACTTTCTGTTGAGGAAACAATTTCATTCTAACTAGAGGATTCATTTCCAATACAACACAAAACTGATGGACAATTCAGGTAACAATCTCAGAGTACCAAACAATTGAATAACAAATTCAGGTAAAAATTCAGAGTACCAGTAGATGACTCTGTATGTCAAAACTGTTCATATTGTACTTTTACTGTAGTCAACAACAAAAAAATGGCACTCAAAATTAACATACCCAGGTTTCCAAAGACCTGTGGGTACAGAATTGCTTTAAGCATAAGGTATCTGTAACTAACACAGTACATCATACTTCAAGAAAATCATGAGTAAAGGATTAAGTTTTAAACAGCATACTTTCACTGAAAACAAAGGTGAGGGAACAAGAGCAGATAAAAAATGTCAGAAGCTCACAGTGACCCACGTAACAGCTATTTCTAAAGCAAGTGCCTACAGGAACTGCAAAGATGTACTTTATTACACATGAAGATGTCATTATCTTCAGACAAAAGAAAAATCCTTTTTGTTTCCCTTGTGGTTCCTTCTAATAGCTCAGAGACATCACCTGCTCTAACTTAGCAAACTGATTTCCTTTATTGATCTCTTTCAGGTCAGTCTCTATAGCAAACTTAATGAAGCATTCCCTCTGGCTCTATGTCCACACAGACCACAACTAGCCTGGTCTAGCTACAGAATTCTGGCAACAGAGATGCCTGCCAACATGCTACAAAATAAAAATTTCATTTTAGGTTCCTAAATATGAATCCAGTTATTTAAACAACAAATAGGAACAGTAGTTCCCACACTAAGTAGACACTACAGTTATCACTGAATTAAACACAACAGAAATTATAGCCACCTGTCTAGTGTTTCTTTCATAATGACATTTCATTATTCATTTGGCACAGTCATAGATTAATTTTATCTTCAAGGATATTTCAAAATGCTTTAGCAAGTCCTTGAAAACATCACTGCAGTATTTCACGGACATTAAGTTTTGAAGCATCAATTTGGTTTCTAGGAAAAACAGCTTTCAGTCACACTACTCAAAATACTTAATTTTTTAAGGGCCAAGACCAACAAAACCATTGAATTACAAGTACTCTGTGCCTGAGGTGTTCTACTGGGTGAGAAAATCCTGAGGAGAGCAACAGCAGTCAATTCACAACATATAATATTCTCAGTTGTGTCCAACTGTTAGCTCTACTCAAGTACTAGCATGGCCGTTTGAGAACAGCATTGCAACACTTCTCAGGTAACACTGCACCTTCCCGTGCCACTTCCAGGAGTTGGTCCCAAATATTTCTGTATTTTACAGCTTGCATCTCTGTACAGGTCAAAGATCTGAGTGGTCAAGTGCCCAGCTTTCTCTTGCCCTTTTTCCTCCTCTTGTAAAAGGTCCCAGCTGGTTCCAGTTTTCTGGGTGTCAATTATTGTGAGGAGATTAAAGGTACATGCTTTCTTGTTTTCTTAAAATCAGCTTCGTTTTGCAAGGGATGGGCTTCTTTTCGTTGATGGGAAGGTACTGCAAATGCAGGACCTGACTGTGAGAGGGCAAGTGAGGTAGAGGTGGGAGTGAAGTTGCTGCCCTGAAATGGTGCTGTGTTACTGACAAAATCAGCTGCTTTTCCCAAATTACAGCAGAAGAACAAGGGCATCATTACTGATTCAGAAAGCTAAAAGGCTGCTTTATCATGAAATGGTCTTCTTGCCTCAAGCAAGCATTTTCCCTGCCCTAAATGCTTATTTATAATCTCTCTTGCAGAACTGCACAACAAACACGAGCTTTGCCATACGTGTTCTGAATCTTTCGGATTGGTAGTTCTGTCCTTTTGTGTTAAGGCAATCAAGTGCATGCCTCACTTTAGGAAAAATACCATAAATGCTAAGCTAGCTGCAAATTCATATGTGGTATTGATAAAATCACTAGTCAATACAAAGATGTTTTAATATGTTTTACATGTTACAGCTCTTGATCAAGATGTTTAGATTAAAAAACACATTTATTTGAACTTACCACAGCACCTCTTGATGGGCAACTGAGGCACAACACGTGATTTCTTTGGGTTGACGAAGGGTTCTTAAGCAGTAACTCCTTTAAGAATTTCAAGGTGTACGGACAACTAAGGTGATTTCAGGGATGGCATATGAGCCAGGTGAAAATAGCCAAGTCTACAAAAGCACATGCAACAACCGACACAGTCTGTCTCCAGACAGTTCCCATTTTCAGGATGTAGGAAGGGGTAATGCTTTCAGAAAGGCTCAACAGAGCAAAATTAAGAATTGACTGCATTCTTTACCTATACATTTAAAACATTATGAGATGGTTTTCTTTTCGAATGTTAGAAGTTGTGAGCCTGAGAAAATTCAGTACCAATTATTACAAAACCAAACACAATTTGCCCTCCTTCTCCAGAACTCGATAGCTGAACTCTATTTTCTAGCTATATATCATCACAAACACAGAAATTGAAATTAAGCTCTTTGCAGTCATGTACAAGGTCCTCAGATTTCATTATTACAATTACTATTTTTACAGTGGAGTCAATGGTCACTTAAAACAGACTGCCAAATCTAATCCTAGTATTAATTAATTTAAATCCACTATCATAGTTACAAAGTGGGTCTCAGAAAAATTATTCTGCTTACTGAGCATGACAGTTTTGGTACTAATTCATTGTTCTTGCTCTGCTAAAAGGCTGACTCACACTTGAACTTTTACTGTATAAATGCAACTGTTAAGATAATCAACAATTAAGCTGTTCATTTGCTGCAAAACATCATTTTTTGGAACTTCCATAGGTTGGTGAAAATTTAAGCAGATATATAACCATGAGGATGACAATATTTCTCTGAATGGTGCAATTTCAGTAATGCACAGACTTCTTCTATCAAGGGAAAGCTCAGTTTAGTGTAATACCTGTCTTTCGCCAGCCAAATTTATAATGAAAATTAGGAATTGAGCTCATTAGTGATTTTGTTCTGCTCCAGCACCAAGTTTTATACTTTTGACCAGGCTTCTGGAAACTGAAAAAATTGTCTGTCATATTAATTTTTAAAAAATTATCTTTAGGTTTTAAAATCTAAAGCTCTAAGGAAAATAGAAAAAGAATCATGAGGACAAGACATAGCATAGCATGTTTTGGGAAGAGTGGTTTTTGTTGTACTTTAAAAGATAGTTATACAGAACATATTTCCTTTGTTAATACAATTAATTTCTTTTACACTTCAGAAAAGCCTAAGAAAACAAAACAAAACCAAACCAAAAAAGAACTGCACCGTAGCACTGAATAAAAGCAGGAATATTTTCACACACAAAGACATACTCTGTGCCACAAGTGCCATTAAACAGTAGCACAGCTCTCACTAACCCCTGGTACATGAGAACATTTAAACAGCCCTACTGTTAAGCAGCAATGTCAGAATATTTCCTTAGGAGCTGAAAACATACCATGTAGTCACACATTCCCCCAAATGCTTGTTATACTTTGTACTCCTATTTTAAAAACAAGCTCTCCAAGCTGCCCAAGACACAGTGGAACGCTATCATACTATAAGATACAGCAGTGTTTTAGCTTAGTGAAAAGAGTACATTATTTCTATTGATATTTCTTAATACTTATTTCCTTTTTAGCTCAGCTAACACATGAGTCTTTTTTTTACGTTCTATGAAAATATGAACAAAAACAAACCTATTTTTTTCATACCATTAGTTTCTGCAAATTTCTGTATATCAGCCAGAGTTTTCAGTTCTTTCCTTGGGCAAGCTGATACACACAAGGCAATAGACTTAATCTTCTGATGTACTAGATCAATGTTGCATGGATCCAAGAAGAATACATACCTATGGAAGGAAAAAAGGTAAGTTACTTGTATTTCAATTAACAATTACATTGAACAAAATTTCAAACTACAGGATTCAGTCAAGACTGAGTGATTTAGTCTACCCAGAAACCTAGGAAATTTGATATTATTGTAACTATGTGGATCAAAAGAATTTGCACATATGCATAACAAATATATGGGTATTTATATACCTCTGGATCACACAGAAAGGATGTTTAACTCCACCTGATTCGAGTCCATTCAAATGGTGCTCCTAATAAAAACAGCAGTAGTCCTACCATGCCTCCTCACAGATATGAGTCCAAACATTCAAAAACCTTTACTACAACCTTAAACTTGACTTAGAGAATTGCAAATTCTTTCCAAAAATACCCAAAAAACCAAATAAAGTCACTCTTATTCTGCAAAAAGAACAGGTCCATGGCTCTATTAATGAATACACATAATACCAGTATTTCACAACAGCTTTTTAGTATAGATTGATCTTCCATGTCATGTCATGGACGTATCAATTAGTACAATTAGTATTTACTTAGAAATAAAATTCCTTCAGATATTTTAAGTAGAATTATCTAATGTTTAAGTGCAGTATTTTAAAGAGATTCTACTTGCTAGTTTTCACAATGAATGTCATTTAAAAATCCAGTGCATGAAGTACATATTACAGATTCTTAACTAACATCTCCTGACTATATATGCTTTATGACAAACACTAACCCTACAGAATTTCCACTGATGGTATAATAGAGATGCTTTTCTCTTTGGAAGTTAACAATTCTTAAATCCCTACAATTCTGGTGATGTACTATGCATTGAAATATTGTCTTCATGCTACCTAACATCATCATATGAAAACACCAGAAATCTGCCATATAAAATGCCATTTGTATTTTTACAGTCCTCATGATGGGAATTCATTCTGTAACCAGTAAAAATCCCTTTTGCTCCAAGAAAGCATTCAGGTCCTCCCTGAACACCTTCAGTCTATATGCTAATTGCTGTCTACTCTTCTATTACCCAGTGTCAGTGTACAAGAATGATTACTATGTAGCACAGTCTTCCTTAAGAGTCCATCAAAACTCACTTGTCTAAATGTAACATGGTAATAGATTACTTGCATTCTTAAAACATTCCTTTCTTTGTCAACATCTCAGTGGAATTATCCACCCCTATTTCTTTTTTACTTATTACACACTACACATCTTGGGACTTCATAGAGAAACCACTGAAGTTTGAGAAACAAGTGTAAACATGAGAAATCTGTCATGCACACACAGTAAAAGTAACCGCATGCAAGCAATAAGCCACAGTTTTCCCTCGTTTCAAAGAAAATGAGTCGGTACCAGGACATACAACAGCTGTTTTAATTGAAGTTCCTTCAGTTGGAAGGAACATAGCAGAAGAGTGTCTACTTCTTTGAGAGTATTTGGTCAAAGGAGCTACAATACAGAATCTACAGTGTCAAACCTGACTGATACGGCAAGGGAGGCTAGGATGGGAACAAATCTGGTCAGTCTCACTAATTGGTAAGGATATGTGGATTACAAAAATGGTGATTTTTCAGTAAGACTATTGGCTAAGGACCTCGCCAAATTGAGAAAAGAAAAAGGAGGGAGACACTCAGACATAAAATTGGTCCACTTAATGTTAATAAAAACAAGAATCAGAAACAAACCCAGTCAATGACAGTAATTGATGGGCTATCAAGAAACTGCAGATAGGGACTTTGTGATTGATAGGGATGCAAACTCCTAAATGCAGAATGTAAGAGGGATCAGTGGGACCCCTCAGCAGCTGTGGGAACATGCAGGGTAGCAGACGGGGTGTAAAGGGAACAGTTACATGCAAGTTGATGTTGGTCAGTATGTTATCTGACCTCAGCACCTGATCACTGCAGTCTTTCTTGTCCTATTACTAAAGCTTTTAACTCTCTTTATGCATAATTCTAGTCTCTATCCCATGTGCATGGATGCTGCAAGTGCTGCAGGGATTAAGTGACAGCTGCTGGGGGGACTGACATAGGTGTGAGGGATTTGGTGCCAGCAGCTGGAATCAGACCAGGGGTTTGGGTGCCGCAGGACTATGGTGTTAGCTCCCGAAGTGAGTGCGGTCTCAGTGCCAGTGGCAGGGAAAGGTCTTGGCAATGAGCTGCTGGGGTGGGAACAATTTGTACCCACAAAAGAAAGCAGCTACAGAGGTGATAGACTCAGCACACGTGGTCACAGCCCTTGTGGTACTGGCTGTTGATGGGGCTGAGCACCTGTACCTTCTCCAGAACAATCTATGCAAATTATAGAATCACAGAAATTCCTGAGTTGGAAGGGACTCACAATGATCACTGAGTCCAGCTCCTGGTATAACTCACTTGCAAACTCCAAGCCATATGAGATGGTGAGTAGGGAGCTCTAGGTGAGAAGAGTTGGGTGAGCAGAGGGTCTGTGGTGTTATTTGGGGCAAACTGTGGGTCTGGGGTGCTTGTGGAACAAATGAGTGTTTGATACTTAGCACCGAACTGGATCAGCTGCTGAGCAGGGGGAACCTGGATAAGCTGGATAAAGCTCTCTGCTGGTACTTGCAGAATCCGCAAATGTACGTGAGCTTGTGAACCTGGAAAGTGTCACGCGTGTGCCTACACTAGAGACCTTCTGCCACTGTCAGCCCAGCACAGGGAGGAGGAGGGGACATGGTTGGCTGTGCTTGTGAGTACCACTGTTGAAGGCATCACCTTGTCACTGCCAATCTGTGTAACCAGCTATGTCAGTGTCCCATATGTTACTGTCCATCCATATCCCTCAGCCTAGGCAGAGACCCTGGGCTCTAGGAGCTGTAGGACTGGACTTCAGTTCCTGGAGAAGAGGGTCCTCTGAATTTCCCTGAGAAAACCAAATTAGGAATGTCACCATTAGCAAGCTAGAACTCATCCCACTTCTACAGTGATTTCAATTCAAGGGTCAAGCTATCATTTTAATCACCAGAATATTTTGTAAAATAAACACTACAATTCTAACTCAAACCTGGAAGTTTAGAAATAAAATGCAATTACAGCATCATATGCAGTTTTGACAGAAGCGTGGGCATAGCCCTAAAAAGCACATGTAATACAAACACTGCATTGTATGGTACAGAGACAGCTCTGACAGCAGTAAGGGAGCTGCACAGAAAGCTCCAGGCTGTCAAATCTATGGCTTCAATCTGTGTCCTTGGAAGACACGTGTAAGATAAGTAAGATTATTTTTACTTCATCACAGCTAAAACAAGAACCAAAATTATAGGAACCAGCATTACAGAGGAAAAGTTTTTTTTTTTGTTTATAAAGCTTATGTGTAGAAAATAATTGATTTTACTGCAGAAAATTTCATACTGCGTCACCACAGGACAGGTTTTGTTTCTCTCTAGAAGAATGTCATTACATGCTTTGTGCTGCAATTTCAGTTATTTACAATCAGCAATAGACTAGTTTTCTAATAAGGAAATAAGATATCAGCAATACAAAGACTGAAGTAAACAAAGCAATCATATTGTTACAGATGCTTCAACACTGCAAATGAAAATATGTTTGCTGTTTGAAAATCAATATTGTGGACTTACAAATATGCATGTTTATGGATCTTTATGAAGTATCAGCTCTGTAGAGAAGGACTTGCAGGTACCGCTGCATGAAAAATTGGACATGACCTGGCAATGTACACCTGCTGCCCAGAAGGCAAACTGTATCCAGCGCTTCATAAAATTGCAAGGCAAGTTTTACTCTGCCCTCAGGGAGGTCCCCCCAGCTGCACCCAGCTCTTGGATACCCAGAGGAAAGTACAGGAAAGACATGAACAACAAGTGCAGAGGAGACCTATGATAACGTTGAGAAGGCTACAGCATATGAAGATTTGCTAAGAGATAGGGCTGTTCATCCTGGAGAAGCGAAGGCTGTGGAGACACCTTTTGGTAGCTTTCCAGCCCCTACCATAGGGGGCTTCTGTAAAAGACGAAGTGACTTTTCACACAGGCAACTAGTGAAAGGACAAGGAAGCACAGCTTTAAAGTAAAAGAAGGCAAAATTAAAATGATAGAACAATTTTTGCTGAAAAAGACCCTTCATCTCATCTACTGTACTGTAAATACACTGCCAAATCCACCACTAAACCTCGTCCCTAAGCACCAAATCTACACATCTTTTAAATATCTCCAGGAATGGTGACTCAACCACTTCCCTGGACTCAGTAACATTTTTGGCAAAAAAACATTTGTCATAATGTCCAATCTAAACCTCCCCTTGCACAGTGTGAGACCATCTCCTCTCATCCTGTCACTTGTTACCTGGGAGGAGAGATTGATTCCCCCATCCTTTCTACAGCTGTAGAGCAGTAAGGTGAAACTGAGAGCTAGTAATCTGAACATTAATAACACTTAGACAAAGCTAGCATCTTAAATATTACCTAAAAATTAACAGCTAGAGTGTACAGCCCATGAGGTGTGTTATAGGAGCTGTAATGACCATGCTGCAACACAGAATACAGAACCAAGCAAAACCCCCACAAAAACGAGACTAAGAGGGTATAAAGGTGACCACGTGGCAACCACTCGGTAACAAACAGCAAACCAATGAAAAGCAAGACCAGGCCCTAATAGTGCTGTTGGTCCAGGCTACCATGTAAGGGATAGGGAATTTAGATTGCAAGGGAAGTAATTCCCCAGGTATTTCTTTGTTCAGGTTCTCTTTTTTCAAGGCACACAGATTGAGCTACCAGATATCATAATTGATCTGTGCCATCTAATGGCGATGAGAGTCTAGTGTCAAAAATTTCTTCACCAGTAGGGCACACACAGTTTCACTCAACCAAATTGTCTGTGTACATCCTGCAAACCCCCCTAAAGTTCAAGCATTTCCTGGAGTCAAAGGAATGTGCTCAGGCAGAATGCCACCCTAACTATTCTTCACAGCATCATATGCACGTCTCCTAGTACTTGATCAGACAGCACAGACTGAATTCTGTCCAAATAACATATTGGTGATCAAAAACCAGCCTGAACTAGCATTTCAGAGACTTGCATTTGGCTGCTGTGATTATAATTTATTTGCAAATAAAAGGTCATATTTTAACCCTTTACAACTACCAGAACTTGTAAAGCAAGAAGCTTATCAGAAGCAAATAGTTTTAGTTAGAATTCACTGCCAGATCTAGAGTATAATCCTATATCTGACTCTAGAAAACAGACTGTTAAAGTGTGTTGTGGTTACTTTTTAAAAATAAAAGGATCCCTGATCCACTCTTTGTTCATGAGACCAGACTGTAAAATTCTCCTTCCTGATATTTCTTCTCACTGGTTTCAGCATATCTGATGTACAACTCTGCTCTTCACCCTTAACCACCCAGATTTCCATATCCACACAGACCACATCAATTTCACTTCCACATGACAGTGCCTATGGGTTGCTGTCATATACAAAGAAGAAAACATTATTTTTACAGATGATTTAGCTTTTCAGCCCTTGGACCAGGAAATGAAAATGGAATTACCCTGCAAGCAAAATGAAGTAAGAATAACTTAATGTTTCCAGAGCCCCATTTGTGGAGTTAAAAGTCTTTTCTTTCTCTACACAAACTGAAATGTACAGGCAGGAAGAAGTGTTTATTTTTACAGTGTGTCTGCAGAGCGCTCCTATAAAAATAGCATTAAATACTCCCATGAACTCCACCTCAGACACTGTAGGAACTCCATCTGCTAGAGACAGATGCAAAGCAGATAGCTCTGTAAATTTGCTTGGCAATTTTTCAGAAGGAACTATGAGGTGTGAGAGAAGGAAGGATCACTCACTTATATAAGAACCAATCTCTTCCAAAGTGAACAGTTAAAAATAATTTGCCTTATGAGAGGGTTTTCTCTTAACCACATAGAGATGATTATAACCCATATGTGTGTATCTATTCATTTGCTTAGACCATGCCTCAAGCCACAACATCTTTGTTAGAAAAGCGTAATTCTTTTGAACCTCATTAAGACTTCCTGACAAACAACAGGCTCTGTCAATTAGCTGTGTTAAAAACAGTCTCTCTTTTTATCTGCTGTCTTTTGAGCTTGCATTTACAAGAGCAATTTACTTAGTGGTAGATGTTTCCCCACGTGATGGTCTGACTTATGTCACATGTAGCACACCATCACAATATTATTACATTTCAATAAGGTGCCTGAATTTCTCTACCTTCACATGAACTCAGACACCATTTCTTTCTAAAGGTAAACTTAAAATTATGATTTTAAATTTTGCATTTTTTTCTCCGAACACTAGAATCACAATTTTGTACTGTATACACATGGGTTTAGAAAGTGCTAAAATGTTCATGTAAAAAAATTGGAAAATTATGCTGCATAAGGTTTAAGTCTTTCAATCTTCTTGAAAGATCAGATTACATTAAGAAATTATTTTTCTGACAAAAGATATCTGTAAAAAGTTCCAGACATTTTATTTATCTCAAATCTTTCTGGTAACCACCAATTATCTATCTACATTAAATCTTAAAGGAGTTATTTAGAAGTCTTTAGAATAGATACTCAAAATAAGCAGATCTCATGAAAAACATACTTCCAAAACAACTTATGAAAATCATCAATTTTCTGTTAGTCTGCAAGTGTGAAGCAAAAGGCTATAATACTCAAAAATTAGTAACTTTTTAGCTCCTTAAAGTAATTGACCGTGAAAAAAACACTTTTTTTTTGTCAGTTAATATCACTGTACTAAGCTAAACAGTTTACTTCCTTAAGTCACCCAAGTTGTACAGAAGGACTCTGAGCTTATCTAACTGACAAAACAGACCTCAACAAACATTCACAGGTATCCAACCTGTCAGTGCAGAATTCTTGCCACTGCTTCAGTACTACTCCTGCAGTGTGATGTCTTCCTGTACAACAGATAGGAAGTACCTGAACTTTGAGTTCAAGTTTTAACAGGACACTGCTTAACCAAAGCTGTGTGCACCTCTAAAGTTTTGTGCATTTTCTCCACAAGTCATATACGTACATTCTGCCTACAGTTCAGATTTTTAAGTCTAATTCTAATGTACCAGATATATCTCATCTCCCCTTGCACCTAGTGGCAGAAACCAAGCATACAACATCAAAAGCAAACATTGATATCAAAGCCTGCTTATAAGTCTGAGAATACTTGTCACACCTAAAACTCTAACAAACAAGACTTTTCAGCAGCCTAGTACAATATCCTACATGAAATGGATACCGAGAAAAAGTAATTCCTCAATGTCTTAGCTGTATTCATATCTGCCAACATACAGTCTAATGTTGCTGGTTGTTACAAAGATTGCTGTCCTCTAAGTGAGAAAAGTGTCAAAGTACAAGCAGGAATGAGTTAGCATATCCCTTTTCCCATCTTATTTAAAACCACTCTCAAAGAAAGAAAGGTTTTGCCCTTCCTGGTTTAGAGAATGCAAAAATTGTATAATATACTTACTTCTTGTGTGTGAGGTCCAGACCACTGTTGACTATTCCCTCCACCTTGACATTTTTTTGTCCACAAATATTTCCATAACTGTCATATCCCGAAAGAAGTCTTGCAGCTGCTCCTGTAGCTATTGAAAAGCCACAGATAAAACCCTGGAGGAGCACAAAAACCCCACAGTTTAGCAATACTGTTTGACAGATGGGAAAAGTCAGTTTTATTAATTTATTTCTAAGCAGAGGTTGTCTAAAAATTCTTTCAGACTGGAAAAGGAAAGACAAGGATTATCACAGAGAACTGTTGTGCAACAATAAAACTGAATGCAAGCTAAAAGAGGATTCAGACATCCAAGACTGGATATTATACAAACGAAGTTAAGACTCCTGTACGTGGTTTATTTGAAAGTCATACTGTCAGCAAGTGGCCATGAAGCAGAAGGGAGAAGTCAGCAAGTGGGCAAGGGCGGGCAGTGAAGGACAGAGCTCTGAAAGGCAGAGGTACAAGCAGGGATGGAGTTGTATAAGATGCATAGCAATTGTTCACAATTCCACTCAATCCAGATTTTTCTTGCCTTCAGATTTTTTTTTATTTCCTTTAAATTAAGTACTTTCAAAATGAGCTAGAATTAAGAGGCCTATCTAACACAAGTTTCTTTTAAGGAAATCCTCTTAAAGCAAGTGACCAGGTCAAGGCCACTATGGTTTCAGATGCTGGTTTTAAATGCAAGAAAGAAACAGATGCAAAGCAAGATGGTTCAAACCACCCAAGTAATGTGGAAAATACCCTAAGTAGGCAGGTCTTGCTGTGAACTTTCAGAGATATTTCACAAGCAAAACCAAGAATAAGGCAATGATTGTGCCAACAAGAGACTGGCCCAAATGCTTCATTCATTAGCAAACCACTGACAGGGAGAAATGCATCAGCTCACTCTACTACCACCAAGAACTGATTTTACATGCGAGACAGGCTAAGATTTGAGAAGCGGAAGCAGAATAAACAGCTGAGACAAGTGCATGGAGCAACAGATGGCAGTGGCAGGATCAGATGAAATGATGACAACAGGTAATGATGTTGGTGTGGAACAGTGAAAATGTGGGTGGCTCACCCTGCAAGTGAAGTCTCCTAGAATGGTAACTATGTGACCCAGTCAGATTATTGCTCTGTTTATTACATTGCTTAGACAGGAAAATTAGACAGAAAACTAATTTGTAATTGGGGAAACAGGTAATTATAACCAAATATCAGGGAACATCAACAAAACCAGAAAAAAAGCAAATGCAAAAGAGAGCTACTTGTTTCAGGAAGCACTGTGCTTTTTCCAATTTTAAGATATTCACATTACAGTGAGACCATAATTGATATGAATTTAAATAATCATTATAATTTTTACATTTGAAGCCCAACCATTGAAAAACACTCTGGGGAAAGTAGCAGAAATTTTTCAGTGCAATTATTCCTAACACCAGAGACCAAGGGAAAGCAGAAAAGAAAGCTGAGAGCATGTAAATCCCAAACCCCCCTAAGGACACCTGCTTGCAAGACAGCAGTACAAGACAGCAATGGACATTCTCTGTTTAAGAAGAGTAGCAAACATAGGTCCATAAAACAAGATGGAAAGAAGTGTACTTCTACATTAATCTCCAGATTTTGGAGGTTTGGTCTTTTAATAAAAAGTATTGAGTGTTGTGAGGCTGGCTTGAAAATGGTCATGGTTTCATCAGAAGACAGAGCTGTTAAAACTTTAAAAGAAAGATCTTATCATTAGTAATATGGTTGTTAACAAGAGCTGCTTCTACTAAGTATACAACAAAAATAAATAAATTAACAA
Organism: Leptocoma aspasia; assembly: GCA_013399835.1. Taxonomy (NCBI): domain Eukaryota; kingdom Metazoa; phylum Chordata; class Aves; order Passeriformes; family Nectariniidae; genus Leptocoma; species Leptocoma aspasia. Next base: position 219,174 of record VXAX01002809.1, read on the forward strand.
ATAAACAAAATCTCAGTTAACTCTTTTGATAGTCAGAATCTTTGTTTCCCACAAAAAAAGTTTACTGTGATTCACAGAATTGCTTACCAGACTCCCAGCTACCATTTCTGGGACATGCAGAGTCCATAAGTAACATCAGTCAAGTGGTAATCCACCATGCCGAAAAAATCACTTACCACTGTGACTGCAGTTTCAGGGCAAAAGAAGCTGGAGCAAGATTTGGCACCAACAATAAATTATGGATCCCCATCAAAGGCCTTAGATATGTCCATATTACCCATTTCTGTTCTACAGCTGATGGTTCCCATGCAAACATATCCTGATCTTTGGCAGTGACTAAGTTATTGACAGGTTTAAAAATGCCTTTCTTATGAATGCAAACTCTTTAACTATGTAACACTTACAAAGTCCTCTGAGTTTTACTCACCATTCCTATGCAGAAGAGGATGAACAAGAGCAGCCATGGTACATCTGTGCAGCTGTGGTCTTCCAGAGGCTTCCACTCTCGCTTGGAACTCTTGTGTGAGAAGAGAGAGATGAGGTTAACAACACTTTAATTGTCTGCTCATAGTAGAAAAAGGCAGAAAATTATTCTACAGGTAATTTACCTACAGCAGGAACCATCTTTAAATGCCAAGATAGTTGAAGAAGCTTGGTTGAAAGACTTTAAGAGTAAGGCTCATGTAGGATTTCAAAAGAAGTGCCTCCACAGGAGCTAGATCACCAAATAGTTATTTACCCAGAAAATAGTTAATTTATCCAGAAATTTACAAATATTTATCCACAGAACAGGCTATTTTCACTTGTCTTTTTATTAACAGAAAACAGAAATTAGCAGCATGAAATTGACAATATATTCTATTGCAATCTTCCACAGTTAACTTTCAGTAATCTGATTTCCAGGAGGGATAAAGGATTAAACTTTTCAAAAACCCTTAAGTTTTCAAACACTATTGGCAGGATGAACAAGAACTATGCACATAGGAAGGAGACAATAAATTGCTGTTTAAGGAACAGTTGTCTACCTGCCATAAGGTAGCTGAACTTAACACTTCAGTGAAGAAACCCTTCATCTGTATTGCTATGGTGCCAGAAATGAAAGTTGTATAATTAAAGGATGGAATACTCAATGATGGAGGTAGCTGTAAGCAATTCAGATAGTTTGCTGCTCATGAGGTAAAAATTCTCTAATATGTATACATTGCTAAGATAATTAGAAACTTTTAAACAGGCACTTAGACAAAAAGGTTTCAGGAAGAGAATAACCACTAGCTGTAATACAAAATTAGCCAGCAAATCAGAATTCATTAAAACAAAAATACTGATTACAGCAACTTTTAAAAATACATAGTTACACAGGTAGGTTTTTTCAACAGGCTCCCAAACACTGAATCTTCAGATATATTGACTGAGACCCAAGAACTGCAGACACTGTTTTAATCCTTGAGGAAGAAAAGGAGACTGATTTAAGGAGATTACACACACAACTGCTCTCTCCAGAGACAGAGCAAATAGCATAACCTATTGAAATTATGAATTTTTTTTCTCTTAAGACTCCAAAGAATCTTCAAGATTTTGCTGACAAGGTAGCAAATGTCAGTACTGAATTAAAAAAGAATGACTGGATGAAATGTCAACAGCTTTTATCTCTAGTATGTATTTTGCATATTTTTAATTTAAAAAAAGCAACAGCGTGTAACTTACATGATATTAGCAAGGCTTTTTTTTTTGGTATTCATGACTTTGGCTTTTTTAAATTCAGCTAAAAACTGGGTAAACAAATAAAATCTTGCATGCATCGCACTTCAAAAAGTGTAGTTTTCTAAGCTGTCCAAATTTGCATTAGGGAATTCAGAGCTAATTTTGCAGTCTTTTATTAAGGAAGTTCCACTTACAGATGTGATAAATGTAATTTTACAGATGTGATAAATATTGTTTTAATTCAAACTGCAAATTCACTGTAGGTTCTGAATAGTAAACTTCTTTAGATTTTACTCAATAATCAGTAGTCAGAAGTGCTAGAAGGTCACATTATGCACCCTACAACCCACATTCAGCAAAACTGAATCTTCTGATCCTGGCAGTTCACACTTAAAACTAACACATTCTTTGAACTTAACATTTACAACAAGATTGTGACATTTATGTTGTTATAATTAGCATAATCATAATTGCATAAAATATGTAAGGCTTCGTGCTTCCTATTCCTAAATTCACTCCAAGACCTCTAGATTCTTTAGAAATTTACTTTTATTTACAAACAGCAGAGATAAATTTCAGCTGCTGTCTTAAGACTGAACTGCCCTTAGCAAAAGGGGGAGCAGCAAAATGCACTACAGAGTGTGCTTTGTTTGTTTTGTTGTTTTTGTTTGGGTTCTTTCTTTTATCCTCTCTCTACCATCTGCATACAAAATCTTTTAATAGGATTTTTAAAAGCCTCTAGAATAGCTCTGGCAAGGATTTCGGTTGTCTGACTAGTCCCAGTCACCGTAAGTAACAGTTACTATAAGTAATCCATTTTACTTACTAAGTGGACTGCAATTCATATATCAAAAGGAAATCTGAAATGCCGTAACGTAGAACACAGTCAGAAAGTTACACAGCTAAATTAATTCTCTGTCTATAGTCCTTACTCTGCTAAGGAAAAAAGAAACCTTTTTTAAAAAAGCATTAACAAAACAAAATTAAAAAAAAAAAACCACACAAAAAACTCCCATAAAAACAAGAAGCAGGAAGGTGTTCTAAACAAAAAGTATCCTTGGAGGAAACTCAACAGGTACTAGATACCTACTAATTTAAAATTTAACTGCCTAGTATAGTAACAAGGTATGAAATTATCTATGTTTAAAACAACACCCCTCTTCCATAGCCTGTCCAATCTTTCTTGTCCTCAGACCTCACCAAAACCCAAGCTAGCTACCATCATCTGCCTACTATTTTCTTCCCAGTTGCTTCCTTGTATTCTGGATTCCCAATGAATCCTGTTCCATAGCTCCACAGTCCTTTATCCTTGTCTTTGATGTTGTTGTCTGTGTCCCTCCAGTGATTGCTCCCTGTCTACTCTACACCCTTAGGCATTTGCTCAGACTGTGATTTTCATGCTTTGGCAACATAAATTGTTAATCCATGGTCAACATAAGGTCTAACAAATGTTGTTTGTTCTGCAATCTGTAAAGTATGCTTTGCCTCCATTGTGACTGAAACACCATAACATTTTAGCAGACATGCTTTGCCTGAAATCCTAAATCAGCACTTCTACTCATTTTAGCTTTTCTTCCAGATAGATTAGGAGCCTGCAGTATTTGCTTATGCCAGAAAGCTAGAGGAAAAAAAATTGGAAGTTCTTTGATTGATTTCAAGTTTTCCCTTAAAACAGAGCTTCCATAATTTACATTATGCTCCCTAAGGATATTCTTGCCATTAACAAAGCATGTACTGTCATGAAAGCACAGAGAATCTGGAGCACTATCAGTCAGAAGTGGAAGGCTGGCAAACCAGTCCTCTCCAAGACAAACTTGCAGGTTGAGAACATTTCCTGCTCATAACAGCTTTTCTGTGCTGATTTTATGAGTTATTTACTCAAGAACCCAAATGACTGTATTCAGAAGTTTACATCTGTCCATTTTGCACAAGACTTAGCAAATTCAAAACCAAATCAAAACCCTCAGATGCCAAAATTTTACGATCATGTTTTAGTACTACACACCTAGAAAACTGGATGTCTACAATTAAGACTTCTCTTGCAGAAGAGGAAGTGGGAAGGATGTCAAGACATTAACTACTGGTTTTTCCTAGCTGAATTCAGAGCTACACATTCTCAAGACTAAAAGTACTTGCATGCAAATACAAAATAAGAAGAGGTTATTTTCTTGGTATTTATTGCATCCCATCACTCCAAAACAAAAACAGAAATCCCTCTTCCATATGTCTTTCTTGCTGCCACTTCCAAAAAATACCTTTGCAGCACCAAAGAGTAGGTCTCCTCTGCATCCTGCAATATACTTCCATACAGGAATAGCCACAACCAGCATAGCCAAAACCACTTTCACTTTTAACTGTAATAGCAGTACTGGATGCTGCCGTACAAGCACTCATGTGCCATAACCAGAGTGAAACCCATATAAGAGCATAAAAAGATGAAAAACCACAGCATTTTAACAGCAGACTACAGATGCAGGGAGCTACAGAGAATTTATTTTGACCACAACATGTCTTATGCAATGTAAAATTTGAGACTTAAGCAAGAAGCCTATTAGAGAACATATGCACACTACATATACAGATAATCAAGCTGTGGGTAAGTGGCAAAGATGTGAATAAGATAAGGATAAAGATGGAATCTGCCATCGACTGATGATCTTGCAACATCATGATGGCACAGGAAGCCGAAAGAAAAAGTCTTGTGGTGGTCAGACGACATGTTTCAAGACGAAGAAAATTCACGTGCTAGTGGAGCAGCAGGGCTGAATTAAGGATAACCCAGTGGGTTATTCATGCCAGAATAACTGGCATGAATTATAAGCACTGGATGAAAAGGAGTCGCAGGTTAGACTCTAGGCTCCGCTTCGGCTAGCGAGTATAAGTTAGCAGCTGGAGAGTATAGGACTATTCCAATTTGCATATGAACACAAAGGTTGTAAGAATAAAGTCACAACATTCAGATAGTTAAGTACACTGCTGCTAAGATAATTTGTTACAAAACTCTATCCTAGGAACCATATTAATCCAACTACAGCTCCTTAAATTTTCTGTTGTTTCATCACCTTGATGTAACATCCTGACTCAGAATACATACAACTGTAATTCAATACAGAAGAGTAAATAGACATAACTGCTCTTTGTTTATTTAAATTAGAATTCAGAAATTATTGTGTAGCTAACTATCTTCAGGTAAGACAAACAGCCACAGTGTGCACACAGCATTTATCAATGGCCTTTAGAGGCAAAAAAGGATTTTCATCCTGACTGGCATCTTTTGTAGAAACTGTCGAAGTCCTGCAACATCCACCTTTCCTAAAAGGCAGACTGGTTCTGATAAAGTACCAGAGGTTCAAGTGATCATATAAATAGCATTTGATATATTCTGGTGGCACTGTGAGTATAGAATACATAAATTTTGCACCTATGATACAAGTTCAACTCTTCAAAATTGGAAGGTCTATTTGCAATACTTTGCATACCAACAAACGACATATAAGGGCATGGCTCCTTGAGAAATGGGCAAGCCAGGTTAAAAAGGTGATGACCAAGAAGTCATCCAGTTCAGAAGCTGTCCTGCAAGCCAAATTTAACCTCGCACCTTCAAATGCTATTGAAACATACCCACACAGAAGAAAAAGAAAGTTCCTGAATCATTTATCAGTGTTTCCTAACGGCCATTTAAGGAGATGGTATTTTACCCATTTTACATCTTTACAAGCTGAAGAACAGTACTAATCTCGTGTTGACCTTTACTGTCTACATTCTGCCTACAAATAAGATGAGCCATAATTTACTAGTTTACCAAACTGTTTCCAATGCAAGAATATTTCTCCAGGTTTAACAGATATGGCACTTTTCTGTCCAAGACATGGTAGACTTTTCTACACTATGCAGCTGTTTAAAAGAAGAACTAGCAGCAGCTGCATATTATCCTAATGAAACGTCTTCCACCTCCAAACAGACCTCGATCCTAGAGCCTAAAGAGAAAGAGACCATGAGTCTGACCCCAGCCTACACTCAATTCCCCACACAAGTACATTTCTCAGAAGAAAAGTAAATCTCCAGTAAACTAGTTCTCTCTATAAAACTTTCATGTGGTGAATCCAGTGTTTAAGTGTGCAGAACAAAGGCCTGAAGAAAGAAGCCTATTTTGAGCTCATGACATTACCAACCATGTTACATTTTTATAGAAAACCCTTAGCTTACTCCACCAAGAAGTCTAAGAACACTGTACACAGCTGACTTATTTAAAATGTTCACCATTACCTACAGACTTCTTCTGCACAACCTATAAGGCGTCCAGAAAAGCAATGAACAGCAGCTTACACCACTCTATCATGAGTTCAGACAATCTCTCAGGTTCACAATAAAACTTGTTTTTTATACAGCATATTATTGGTACACCTCCATTACTACTAGAACAGGAATATGCACCAGCAAGTGCAAACTTCTACCCTACTAAACTATACCAGTTCCCTGGAAGAATTAACTACTTAAAATACCTCCATAAACACACTAAAACAATTATTAGTGTAGACTTGGCCTGGTTCTACCTCTGGGGAAGAGTAGTATTGCTCCAGCCTCAAAGACCATTGCTAATGGTTGCATTTTCACGGGGGGCAGAAGCTTGAGTTGCCGGAGACTTAGAAAACCGAAGCAATGTCTCTCACTTACAGGGACAAAAGACCTTGTCACTGTAACACTACTGCAGCATGTCCCAGTCATCTGTAGAAAGAAGCCCAAACACCTTGGGGCAATTCCAAAAGGAACTTCATAACAGGACATGCAACTCACAGTAAAGTCCAATGTTCCATTTTTGTGGAATTTCTGCTTCAATCTCATTACAAAACAGCGTATTTTTCAATTTATTGCAACGCAGACACTAGTCACACTTTGGACCTAGAGCCATATACCAGTATTTTACATACAGGTACATATGGATGTACCACATCCTTATTTTCCTCACAACTTCACATTTCACCACTTGTTCTTCAGTGCCCTGTCCCTTGAAAAGATGCACCTGCCCGTTGTAAGTATGAAACTCAAAAATAACGCTGAAGTTCTCATGGTGTAATGCTGCTTTATCCACCAAAAGGTAATGAATTTATACTTAGCTTCTCATCAGATATTAAGAATACCACAAATTCAGTATGTCCACATCTATTTCACCAATAGCACCAATAGTATTCATAAGTTTTTAACATAAGGTAAACAAAATAGAGATCACATAAGGTATCACTTACAGTATTACTAATGGTGTAATATAAGGATGTTTACCCTGAAAATTCATACATGGGGACTTCACTCTTGAATGTAGCATATGTTGTGTTGTAGATCATCTTCCATTCATCTTTACAGTCAACTCATAGTAAACATTGCTTCAAAACTCCTTGATTACATACCTCCACCTCAATCAACAACTTAAATATTTATCTTGAAACATAACACAGCTGATTAAATAAAGCTGACATGATCAGCACACCTGCTGCAGTTTTGAAGTTTAGAGATCAGGCCATCTGCAGACAAAAGCCCTGTTTTTAAGTCTCAAAAGTATTTAGTTATTGTTTCTTTTCTTCATTATACATTATTAAGTATTTACTTCAAATGAGCAATAATAAGGATACTTTACAAATATCACAGTTAATATTTTTCAGGGGCTTAAAATACCCATTTCAATGCAATTTTGGTACTTCCATGGTTCTTAATCATTAATAAAAAAATCAATCATGCAAACGAATCCAAAACAACAACAATAATAAAAACCCAAAAGCAACAAAACCAAAACAAACCACAAACCCTCCCCCAAAAGCTTACAACCCCAACTCCCCCAAAAGCCACAAAACCAAAACATCAAAACATTTCTTCACATCTGAAGCACATACCAAAGTACTGCACTACATCCGAATTTTCTACTTGCTCATCAACCATTGTTTCACAGAATTTCAAATTTTATTACTTCTACAGACTGCAAATCCCAAATTACAAAATATTTTCTAACTTAGGACTAGTAAAACACAGAATTAAAAACACACTTTACCTTCAAATGTTAGCTTTTATCACAGGACATTGAGGCACACCCAAAAAACCCATCAGGAATCCCAGAGCAGAACTCCCCAGCTACCGCTCTCCATATGAGATGTGGAGGGCATTCCACAGAAAATGCTGCCCCTGTTCTTTGCACTGTCCTCATGTAAATCACAGCTCATTAGGAGCTCATGGCCTGCACACCACTGTTGTGAGAACTAACAGTGTTGCCACTTACAGGGATATTCATAGCAGTTTGATAAACATTCCTTCAAAATGCATCCTACATTCAAATGTGTTTGCCAAGTGGAAATCAAAGCTGTTTAAATACAAACTCCCGAATTACAGGTTTAAAATTCTGGCATAACAAGAAAGAGAAACACTCCGGATTACAGTAAGAGGACAGCACTTGAGGACACTGAAAGTATTTGTTCTTGTTAATCTAATATACTAAGAAAGCTCTATCTGATTTATGTAAGAAAAAGTGGGAGGAGAATGGAAAAGGAACTATGTCAAACCCTTAGCTTATTACATAAGCATACTTCCTTATAACCAAGCAATAATTTTGCCATTTTTCACTGCAAACTATGGGAAGTCTGACAAAGCATTCACAGGACATGGTTACCGTGACCTTGAACAAAGTACTTAACTGGGTTTCCTGTTTTGTTTCTGTAGATCTGCATACAGCATTCAGAGGTCTCTTCCTCAGTCAAAGAATGCACCTGGAGTGGTTTCAATTTAAAACAAAACCAAACCAAAACAGTGCTCGTTTCTGCTGTAGACAGCTTCTTTAATTACATTAATTAAGAGCAGGCACAATATATATTATCAGGTACAAGTCACCATGTTCTGCTCATCATGCTCTCTGCCATAGTCTAGCAATACTACTGATAAAAATAGCAGCTGCGAGAAACTAGCATGTAAAAATGCAGCATGGAATCAGCTTTCCAATATAGCAGCAATCATCTTCTATTCTTATAGTGCATTCCATACTGGGTGTTGAAATATTAAAGCAGAGAAAACTAAGTTTTTGGACTGTAAATCTGAACTTCAAAACAAAACTGACACTTCTCTCTTCTTAAATATACATACAGATGCTCTTGAGGTTGTTGTCATAGAATTGTACACTTCTATTCCACACTAGAGAATTGCTTACCTAGAAGATTTAAAAGAAGAAAACAAAACAAAAAAACCTGAAAAAATAAAACAAAAAAAACCCCACAAAAACAAACAAACAAAAAGAGGGGATCTAGCAAAAGCAGGCCAATGAATGCAATGACATTTATTTACTGATTTACTGCATAAGTCTGGACAATGTCAAAGTGGTAGAATGACCTAAAAGAACCTTATTAGATATTCACCAACACACTCTCTCTAAAAACTATAACCAAGCTTTCAGTACAGTTTCATAAAACAAAGGTAAAAATTAGCAATCAGTTTAATCAACAGGTAGAAGTAGCCTGACAACACTGCATAACCATTTTTTAGAAGGTAAACATAAAACTTACACAATTTCCAAAGCTGCTTCAGAGAGGGAAAGATACAAATACAAAATATCAAAGACACAGTTTCTGTTAAATTGGTTTGCAAGTTCTATTTTTCACAAAAGAAATCACAGAGCTAATTCATAGGAACAAAAATTATAGTCAGCCCAAATACGGAAAAGGCATGCACAGTTACTGCCAAAGCTTGCCTTCAGAGTAAGCAGCATAAAGACAGTTGACAACTTCACTACTTAAACACTCATTTCTTCATAATGACAAATAAAAGCCATCAGTTGGGCGATACTTAACATACCCTCACAATTATTACCCTAAAACTCTGATGGCTGACAGCAGTCTCGATGCCAAATACATTACAATAAAGTAAGTTTTGGATTTCGCGTATCACTATTAACAATATAAAATATTCAATACAAAATAATACAAAATAATCAGTCTTCTCCAAAACTGTTCTCACTTAATAAAAAAAAAAAAAGTTGTAAGCATGCTATGTCCCATGCTTGTTCCCAGTACTATCACTTCCCAAAGCTCTTAAAATGTCAATGTTTGAATCACCTGACAAAGTAAAGAAAATAACTCAATACCTACAAATTTTAAGAAGTGATACAACTGAAGGGTAGTCTAAACCTCAGATCAGCTAGTCCTTGAGAGGAAAAACTCAATGAATTTTATAGAGTACTCACAAGTATCTACGTAGTAGAAATATTTCTATGTTAAGATCAAAAGGAATTATTTGCACAGGTTGTGCAATTGCTTCTAACAGCATTTATAAAAGGACATCTCATGCTTCACAGGAAACTAACACAGCTTACAGACCAGAAATATAGAAGCAATTCCATGAGATGCCTTGTCCTTAGCATGTTCTTGGATCCCACTCATATACTTCATCCTTCACATCACATCTGCTTACAGAGGCTAGAATAGAAGCTGTATCTACTGTCAATATACTGAAAGGGAAGCCAAGCTTCCTATCTTCTGGAAGGAGAATTCACAACTCATTCTGTTTCCCTTCATCAACACCATCATTTTTCTGGTCTTCTTCCATTATGGTATCCATGCCCAAAATGAAATAGGCATGTTTTGATGCCCTTTATACTCATTTGACTGTGAGAACCTCTGACAACTGAAGATACACGGCTGATGTACAGTTAGTAATCTGTATTCCCCATAATGGTCAGAAAAAATATTCCATCAGAACTACTCAATTTCTCAAAAAATTATGAAGTCCAGATTTATTCAATGTTGTTTTGATAGCCGATGCTCCAGGGAAAGTTAAGGGATGATATGTCTGTTGCATGAACATATTATAAGTTTCTCTGCATGCAGGCCTGCAGAAAATTCTTCCCATGGGAAAGCATCTTTTTACTGTCTTTTACTCTGTACAAGTTTCTATAAACAAATCTCTGAGTTGTGTTCAAGGACACAGATGGGTTTCTCTGCCTGTCTCCTGATAACAGGAGATGAAGGTTTTCTTCTTTTCAATCTATGAGGTGAAAAGTTGTTATCTCTGATTGTGTAAGCTACTCTGGGATTCCTTGGACAGAGCTTGAAGCAGGAGCTTTGGATGCTCTGGGCTGGGCAGATAATAGCCCAAATCCTTTGAATTATGGAATCATGTTAATAAATAATATTTAGTCTTCTGATATTATTGTCAAGAGTCCTTTGTTACTGCACGGACCACGGCAATAATATGTCTTCATCTCCTCTTATAACGGGAAGTTCTTACAGTCTTTCAAAAACCAAGGCCACCACTAAAACCACCAAGAATAACATGTGCTTTGTTTGTCCCAGTCATGCCTCCAGCTTCCAGCAATATTTCAAGCTTCTCTCACACTTATCATAGATAGTCACTAATGTAAAAAGCTGTAAGTTTATTTTAAACATGCACAGCATTTCCCAATTGCAACACAAACATTAAGACTTCAATAAATTGCCTTGTTTCCTATAACATGTTGCCAAAGCAAACACCTTTTAACTACTATCAGCTACTACCACTGTAGAACAGCAGGAAGGGAGAAGAGATTATGTGTTACAGCTGTTCCACGAGAAGACAGTTTAAGGTCTGTCTCTCCCTACACCTCACTCTCTTTCACTATCTATGAATTTCTGTCCCCTCAGATATAATAATGCAAACTTTACAGAACTGTGCTATAAACTAGATCAGTGGAGCAATTTGAGTTATACTGTAAAATAAGTTTTCTTGCTTAAAAAGAAACAAACAAAAATCCTGTATGGATTAGCTCAAACAAACATATTCACAGCACAGCCTAACAGTTGTGGCAACACAGGAGTGATGGACTCCAACAGCTGCTTCCTTAAAACCCAGTTTTAAAATGGATTGGTGCTGTGACATAGAAGAAAATATCACTGGAAAAGGAGAAGAATGAAAAGCAAGGGAAGAGAATACCAGCACTCAACTCCATTTTTCTTCCTCAAGTAAAACTAAAGATTTGAAAGAAATACAATTATTTTAACAACTCAGAACTTCTGCACTACTGCACATTTGCTAAAAAGATCCCTACATTTAGGTAGAGAAAATAATTTCCAAAACAGCACAAACATACAAAAGAAACCCACAAACTCAAACAAGAGTTACCTCCATCAAAAGTAAGAAGAAACTTAACCTTGTTGCACACCAAATCCATGACAAAAGAGATGCATCCAGACAGAAGCACCCTTCTTTTGAAAACACCCCATCTCACAATAAAGGTATGGCCAAGTGAGAACAGTGGGCTGAAACAACATGAAGGTACTGACAAGTAACAGCAATACTGGACAGGACATAGAAATCCCACCTCAGTATTTGTCCCTTCCTTTACAGGTTTTCATCTCATATAGGATAGCACACTTTGGCTGAACTACAATTCAGAGAAATATTAGGAAGCTCTGTTCATGATAACTAACAATAAGTAAACAAGACTGCTTTAAGACAACGGCTAAAGATATAGCCGACATTGCACAAGCTTTTCTCTACAAGATCAAGGTTCAAGATGGTGATAGTAAAGAGACAACAAGCACAAAAAAAATGACAGCTTAGTCATCTTAAGTAAGTACAGAATTGCACAAGCCCCTAAAGAAAAAAAGATGACACCACCTTTGTAATACCAAGGAGAAACAACAGGTAACACTGAAAAGGAACAAGAAGTAAACAAGAATTCTAGTTGTGATGATAAAGAAATACTGGGGATCACAGAGGATGCTTCACCAGGGGAAGTGAAAGAACTTTGTGCAAACATGGAAAACAAAGATGAAAAAAAGAAAGAAACTGGAAAAGAAGTACTCCAGTTCTAATCGCTGCAGCAGGCAAAACAGCAGTGGAACAACAGAAAGAATTAGCTCAGCTGGAAGAAAATCTGGTATGGCTGCATTAAGTTTAATTTAACATGACTCTTAACAGATAAAGCTGATAAATTTGGTAAAACAGGAAGTTAACAAAAGGGGGAAAAAGGTTGGAAGTATAACCACAGACAGAAGTAGTGGCAAATAAACAATAATCAGAGAGTGGAAGGCAGTGAATAATTACAAAACAGTACTATCCCTGTATGGACCATTCACTTAAGAGTTGGATTCAATGATACTTGAGGGCTCCTTCCAACTCAGAAAATTCTGTGGCACTACAGACATCCAGGGAGAATAAGACATCATGTGGTAGAAAATTACATATGCTATTGAAAGCAACAGAGACCAAGGAGGGTAAGAAAGACGTCGAATCTTTGTAACTTGGGCACAAGAAGCCTGTAGAGATATTAACTGAAGACAATTTCAGCACAACACAGAATCTGGACTGGAATTAATTTAATATGAAGAAAGAGGAAAGAATGTGTGACAACAAACATACATTCCTCTGTCCAGGAATTTGGAAAAGAAGGGAAACAGACTAGAGTGCTGTTATTTTTAAGGATGGAAAACAGCAACTCAGAATAAAATTAGGAAGGGAATAAGATGGCAGCAGGATATAAAAACCTGAAATTTGAAATTAAAACAGAAAAACTGAATGAATGGGTTTTTGGGTAGTTAAAAAGGCAGAAAAAGCAGAAAGCAAACGCAAGAATGCATCTCTCTAAGTAGCAATCAATAGTGCTGAATAAAGGTAAACACGTCAACTCTAATCAGTTTTTTTCTAAAAACCTTTGGATTCTGCTGAGGAAGAGGCAGAAGATAGGAAAAGGCCTAAGACAGAGGACTTTAGACAGCAAGCAAAGCAAAGGAACTGGGAAACATACCTAGGGGGAAAAAATGGATAATCGAGTACAGAATAAAAGCTATGAATAAAACTACAAAGAAATCTATCCAATTCGACAATCAGTCACAGGTAGATGCATTACCAGAAATGAGAGGAGAAGGTGGCAGTCTTAAGAAGGGGACTTGGAGATGCAGTAATCAGATAAAATGGTTGGCAGAATCAAAACAGAAGCAATAATTTCTGTCAGAAACAGAAACGGGCATTAGCAGATGAAGATCAAATAGGCTAGAGTGCTGAAAAATAAACTTAAAGAGAAATCTACTTCAAAAACAAAGTCATAAGGAATAAGGGCATTCATGGTAAGAGGAGAGATTATGTTAAAAGACCAATATGAAGCTACAAAGAGAGAAGTAAAAAGTAAGTGAGGAAACGTGAAGGAACGTCTGATGGACCCCTGCCCAGGAAAATGTAAGAGGGGGAAGTGCAAAGACCATGTTAGATGAGAAACACAACATTTATTTTTAATGATAAAAGGGATGATAGGACAGACATTAGGACCTAATGTAGTTCTGTATGGTATACAGCAAGGTTTCTGTAATCCATATACCAGACAAAACTGCTGATAAAATATTCAGCAACTAGCCTTTGATTTGGATTTCCTGAGGAGACACACCATTGCTTATGGTTAGGAAATTAAATAAACTGCCATTCTTCGTACTTCAGTCTTATGTATAAGGGGTACAAAGCTCAATTGTTGTACTGCATCTCGCCACATATAAGGAAGGCAAATGAAAAGTTTAGTAGAATACTATTAACATCATACAACCTGTCAGCAGAACACAAATTTCACTAAAACACAAAATCAGTGAGCTGAAACCCATGAACAGGCCAGATATGCATGCCAACTCATTCTCTAACATTACCCACTAACAAGCCTGCATTTTCCTTTAAGAAAAGAATAGTCAACTGCAATTCAAATTCATATAGAAGAGCTAGGAAGGGCCTATAAAACACTCAAGAAAAGCAATTTGGATAGGAATCACAGAAAATAAGGTTGCAAAAGACTTGAAAACATTACTTCAAAACATCAACTTCACTCTTAGTGCTCCATGTCTTTATCAGCTTTCCTTAAACCATTCCTGACAGATGTTTATCTAATTTTTTTTTAGCAAACCTCAAACAATACAGACTTCACAATAAATTCTCTAGCAGTCTACTGCAGTGACTGAACAATTTCAAAATGTGCCTCTAACATTTAGCATATATCTCACTGTCTTAATTCAAACCATTTGTTCATGCACCATAAAGCTGATTGCCTTCCTCTTTGCAGCATATTTGCTATACAGAAAGGATGTTTCCTATTGCAACTGGACAGCTCTCCGCAGTGTTCTGCATTGGAAGGACAGAGCTCTTATATAAAAATAAAAGTCTGCCTGAACAGATGAGCTACAAAAACTCATCTCTGTGATGAGTCATCTGGGACAGCAGAGACGGACTTTCCCACATAAGCAGTCTGCTGGAAGCTGGATTCAGCCACTGCAAATGATACAGCCAAAGGAAACTAACATTTACAAGCGAGGAAGCACAGCCAAGGCATCAGTCGTGATCGTTCGTACTACAGCCTTCAGAAAAGAGCCACGCAAAAAAAACCAGCTTTGGCCGTGTTGTTCAAAGGCAAAGTTAAAATGGGAAGCAGAGCCGCAAACTGGAGCATTGGGTGGAGCTCCGGATTGTGCCTTGCCTGGCAGCACCACTCTGGGGGAAAAAAAGGAGTCAGTAAGGGCAAAGCAGAGCGAAGGGGGAGGGGGAAGAAAGAAAAACCGACCTCGGAAACAAGAGCTGTGCACGGGACCAATCACACACAAGGAAATGGATGTAGGGAGGCACCTGAACCCTTGGCCATAGAGTGAGGAAGGAGGCTGGGACTACTGGGATTAGGACTGTCTCCCTTTCCAGAGGCAGTGGACTTGAGG
This sequence comes from Leptocoma aspasia, assembly GCA_013399835.1. Taxonomy (NCBI): domain Eukaryota; kingdom Metazoa; phylum Chordata; class Aves; order Passeriformes; family Nectariniidae; genus Leptocoma; species Leptocoma aspasia. The sequence goes on from VXAX01002809.1 coordinate 234,557, forward strand.
GATGCCCTGAGTCTGATGACTCTTCTCCCAAGGAATTGCTTTTCTCTGTCGTGTGGGGTAGTAGAACGTGCTGCACGGAAAGGCAGGGCATACAGAGCTATCTAGGGAGATACACTGAGGCATGGCAGGGGGGAGCTGGGGTGGGGATCACAGGACAGTGGTGCAAGGCACTACGAGGACGGCAGGCGAGAACTGGAGGTCTGCAGCTGCAGCCATGGCAGGGAAGTGGACCAGGGTATGCCACAGATTGCAAAGCCAAAGAAGGGCTGGGGAAGAAGGGGCAAGGTGAAGACGATCCACAGGAAAAGCAACACACAGAACAGTACGGAAAGGGTGGAAGTGCATAGCACGGTAAGGAGCAAGGCTACGGTGGGGGATGAACACGGGGGTGCACAGCCATGAGCGGGAAAAGCACAGCTACAGAGGGAGCAAAAAGGTGCACAGTTCACGTGCGTGAAGGCTTTGGCCGAGTGGATGTAGGAGGGTTGTACCCGGCCAGGAAATAGCGAGGTTTCGGGAGGGAAAAGCAAAGTGGTCGCAGTCACGAGAGGGCAGAGCTGTTGGTGGAGGAGCGTGAAGTGGGGAGGGAAAGCAATGGGCTCCCAGCCATGACAGTGTGGTTACACACTGGGACGCAGGAGAGTGCGCAGCCACGGGAGAAGGGCGCTACAGGTGTAGCGAGGGGGAAGCACTGCCACAGGAAAGCGGCGCTCCGTGGCCGGAGGCAGCAAAGCGGTGCTTAGCCTGAGGCAAGCCGTGCTGCGAGGGACACAAGGGGATGCACGGCTGCCAGAGAGCGCGGCTGTGGCGGGGACAAGCGGCTGCGCAGCCACAGGACAGCGACAGGGGCAGACCCGGGTCCGGGGGGGGCACAGCCGCGGGGCGGGCAGCGGGGCCGCGGGCAGGTGTGACAGGGCCCTGCAGCGGAGGGCGGCGGTGTCGGAAAGGGAGGGGGACACGGCACACTCACCTGTGCGGCGGAGCTGCAGCAGCCCATGGCGTCCGCGGGTCTTTGCCCCGGGGGTGCCCGCTAGGCATCCACTCTGCGCGACTCCTCCGCCCCCGGACGGCGGCGCGGTGCGGGGCGTACGAAGGGCGGCACNTCCCTCCGGGGCTGGGCGGGCTCGGACCTCATCCTTCGCTCGCCGCCCGCCTACGGCAAGGTGCGCGCCGCCGCGGGGGCAGCTGCGTGTGGAAACCAAGCTCTGCTCAGCGGGGCTTCCCAAGAGTCTTGAGAGCCCGCCCGCTGAGAGGAAGGAAAGAGCCGCTCGTGTGACCTCGTAGTACGTACGCATTTGCAGCCAAGAATTTGTAGTAGGATCGAGCATCATTTCTACACTCTTTTTAACGCTTCCAGGAACCACTTTCCCGGGCAGCCTGTTCCAATGCCTGACCAGCCTTATGGTGGAAGATTGTTTTGTATTATCCGATATAAACTTACCCTTGGCACAGCCTGAGGCTAGTTCTTGCCAGCTGGGAGAAGAGGCCGACTCCCACCTGGCTACAGACTCCGTTCAGGGAGTTGTAGAGAGTAATAAGGTAACTTCTGAACCTCCTTTTCTCCAGGCTGAACAACCCCAGCTCCCTCAGCCATTTCTCATAGGACTTGTGCTCCAGATGCTTCACCAGCTCCATTGCCCTTCTCTGGACACACTCCAGCACCTCAGTGTCTTTCTTCTACAGGGCCCAGAGCTGGACGCACAACTTGAAGTGTAGCCTCACCAGTGCTGAGTACAAGGATCCATGGTCCTGCTGGCCACACTATTGCTGATACAGGCCAGGATGCCATTGGCCTTCTTGTCCGCCTGGGCATGCTGCTGTATCATGTTCAGGCTCTGCTCATGTTCAGCATCCCTGAGCCCTCTTCCACCATGTAGCACTGCCTGGGGTTATTGTGATCCCAGGGCAGGACCTGGCACCTTGTTGAACCTCTTACCGCTGGCCTTGGCCCACCAATCGAGCATGTCCAGATCCTTCTGCAGAACCAGCCTACCCTCGGTGTGTCAACGTTCCCACTCAATTTGGTGCAATCTGCGCAGTGACTAAAGGGGCAGTCGATCCCTCATCCAGGTCATTGATAAATATATTACACAGGCCCCAGTACTGAGCCCAGGGGGAACACCACTGGTGACCAGTTGCCAACCAAATCTGGCACCATTCACCACCAATCTTTGAGCTCAGCTGTCCAGACAGCTCTTTATCCAGCAAACAACACCCCACATCCAAGCCATGAGCAGCCAGGTTCCTAGGAGAATACTATGGGAGTCAGAGTCAAAGGTTTTGCTCTGGTCCCGACAGACAACACCCACAGCCTTTCCCTCATGCACTAAGCAGATCACTTTGTCATGGAAGGATATCATGTTGCTCAATGAGGATCTGACTTTCCTAACACCATGCTGGCTGGGCCTGATCCCCTGATTGTCCTGCACATTCTGTGTGATCGCACCCAATATGATCTGCAATCTTCCTGGGCACTGAGGTCGTGCTGACATGACCTGTTGTTTCCAAGATCCTCCATCCTGTCCTTGTAGTTGAGTGTCACATTACCTCAGTCCCTTTTAAGGTACGTTTACTGGCCCAGCAGTTGTGTTTGAACACAACCTAAACATATGAAGCAATACTCTGTATCATTTTTATCTGCTATTCTATCAATATAGTAGAATATCCATGATTAGAAATAGTGTTGCAGTGACTTAAATATAGAATGATCCTTTGACAGGCAGAATGAGGCAAAAGAGACCTTATGACTAGAAAAGGAGTTTTGTTAGGCTTCAAAAAAACCCAGAAACTGACATGTGGGTGAGTTGTGAATCACACTGGGTTTTTTTAGCTCTTGTCAGTTTAATGGCAAGTAGAATCATGGAATTACTTCGGTTGGAAAAGACGTCTAAGATCATTGAATCCAAACATAACCTAGCACTTGCCAAGTCCACTGCTAAACCATGTTCTTTAGTGCCACATCTGCATATCCTTTAAATACGTCCAAGGTTGGTGACTCATCAGTAACATCACAATTTTCAGATTTTATAGTATCTGGTTAAAAGAGTGTTTTACCTTTTACATGTATATTGCTATAATTTTCATTGGTCCACTTCATTCTATACAAATATTTCTGTGGAGTTCAAAGATGCGGCCATGAAAGAACTGTTTTTCAGGAACACTCTCTAGAAGGAATGATTATTTTGGGATTGACACAGTACTTGATAACACAAAATTTGTAGCCAATTCTTGTGTAACTTTGGAGCCACCAGAATCTCTGTTCCTCCATTTTGCCATTTATAAAATTGACTTTTGTCCCAGTTTCTCTTTTCCGTTTGCTTGGGTATCAAAAGCATTACGTCTGTGCCATAGATGTTATTTAGTCAGTCTCTTAAACAGACCAAATTCAATTTTTTTAAATAGTCTACTCATTTAGGACTTTTGCTTCAATAGTTTCATTTAGGACCTCAAAACGTCATGGAAATTAAATTCTACCTCCTATTTTTTTGCATGTAGACTAAACAAGTTCAGCATGATTATCAGAAGAGAGTAATGCGTTAAAACACAGTGTCTTCCCCCCAGATTTGTGGACTCTTAGCAAAAAAACCACAAGTATTCTAGCCAATAATGAAAAACTTTGCGCAGCTGCAGAGAGGCAATAGTAACTTCAGAGTGATTAAAAAATGCCAGTCCTTCATTGGCTAGCCTTTATGAAAAAGCTTGTAAAGACATACCAGCTGTAGCATAGGTAACTGGGGTTTAGTGCAGATACATGACAACTGTAGAAATTATTTGAACAGATACAAATGTTAGAAATAATCTCAGAATCTCTGCCTCCTGACTAAGGAGATTAGTTATGTTTTCGGTAGGGATGCAGTAATAGCAGCAGCAGTAGTTGCCTAGCTCTCACTAGTTTTACTGTACTTTGTCTGTTCAGTCACACAAGGGAGAGGAAACGTTAAAAGATTCTGGCTTATTCATAATTATATGAGCTTTTATATTTATTTAGATTAGCATTTCATGAAGGAACCAAAATGAGACTTGCTGAATCTTGGTTCAGTAATACAGAAGTTGAACTTCAAGCATGTATCTAAGTGCATTTTTTGAACTGTGCTTTTTGGAAACCTTTCTGAATCTGAATGTAATAGGCTCTAAGGCACGGTTACATCACAAGCTGCTGATCTGACTGCCCCAATTTACTGTTAATAAGAATATACCTGTTTTTCCATAACAGATTTGAGTCTGCCCTTCTGTCCTGGCCAAGAGCTTTATCTGTATTTTCATTTCATTGCTAGATTCAAAATGACTGTAAGAGTTTTTTAAGTACCATCTGATACTGAGAAAGAGAGACAACAACAGAGAGAAGGCCCTGGAATGATAGAAATGCCATTAGTACTTGAGAAAGTTGTAGGTTATGTCCAAACTGCTTCTATTCTGAGAAGAAAGCCTTAATTGTATGGTAATATTTACCTTTTCATTTTTCACCAAGTGCAGGATCTTGACCTTACTCAGCCATATTTAAAAACATAAGGATTTTACAAAGTACAGTATAATCTATATCTTTTGTTCCATATTAATGAGATAAATACTTTTAAAATAGGATTAGATAAAATATTGTCCTTTTTGATGTGTTCTTACGTGTGAATTTTGGGAGGGAATTTTTGAACAGGCTCAGTTCTGAACTAAGTGCTCAACCAAGAGGTAAGCAAAACTTGGCCTTGCCATTAATGAAATGGGAAGCAATGCATTGTGCAGACTTAAAACTGAATATTGCACCAGCAAGGTGTTGCTGCAATCTGTGTGTTTGCCTCCTTCTTCTAATTGACAAACTCTGCTTATTATCATTCTGCTGACTTCTTCCACCTACCAATAAATCTGCATCTATATGTGCTTGGCAACCACTCTGAATTTTTAAAAATCCCATCCAGTGTGCTTATCCTCCATATTCCTGAGGTTGTTTTTATTTTATTTTGGCTTTTTTGGTTGCTTTGGTTTTATGGTTTTAAAAATTTATTTAAATACAGAATCACACATATTTGCTCCTTAATGTGCCCAGTGAATGGACTTAGTTCGCATATGCATGTATTGATGCAGGATTAGAGGTGATTCTACTGATTTGAGCAGAATACTAATGGAAGCACATCAAAAGGAGGAATTGCAGCAAACACGTGGCAAAATAGGCTGTCAGCCTGTCTCTATGAGCAGGGGATAAAGCCCACTGGCTTATTCAGACCCTTGTGGTTCTACATATCTCAGAACCCATGTGAAACTGATCATCTTTCTGAAAAGTTAAACCATGCCATTGCACATTTTTAAGTGCTGTGGAACTACAGCATAGAGGCTTGTGTCAGATTGCATGAGAACACTAGTAACAAAGCAGAGAACTGAAGCTGTATGTTACAAACTCCAGCTTGTATACTGAAAATCCTGTCATTTGTGAATTTTTGTCAGTCAAAGCAAAAACATTCAAGGCATTCTTCTTTGAAATTAGAATAGTAGGATTCTTGCAGACTTTTAGATTGCTGACTAAGAAAAGATGAATAGTACTCAGTAAGTCTGAGCTCTCACCCAGTTAAGGCTAGGATTAATTTTCTTCTTGCTTCATGTCTGACCACAGAAGAACAGGTCAATTCAGTAAACTGTCTGAAAAAGTCAGAAAACCTATTGTGATTCTACTCTACTGGATCCCCATAAATGAGTCATATTAGGTCTGTTTCAATTTAAAACTGGAGACTCCAAGGAAAGAGAAAGAGCATAGGGCTTTTTGAATGAATCAGAAAAGTGAAAATTTCTTTCTACTGTCCTGAAACAAAATTTTGGTCCATTATACTCTTAGAGATGTAACTTTCTGGTGAGAGGATAGAGGTGTACAGTAGAAATCCTGTCTGTAGGAGGCTATCAAAAATATTCAGGACTCATTAGAAGATTATAATTTTAGTGTGTTAGGAAAATGGTTTTCTAAACATTTAGTTTAGATATTGCTTTGTACCTATGTATCTATAGTAGTACATTCATAGCATAATGAAAGTAAAATGGATATTCTTTGTATATTAAAGCATGGGGGTTTTGCCCTATTTAATACCTGTAGGACTTCATGCTAATGTCAGATCACCTGTGCATGAAGAACTGTATAAATAGACCATTGCATGCAAGCACCTGTCACACATTTACATCATTACCAGCCTGAGCCAGAATCATGCTAGAAATTTGCAGCTGAAATGTTCCATATCCAGTATCCAAGACCCAAAAAAATCCACTTTTCAAAAAATGTTCTTTAAAATACCTAGGATGGTACTGTTGTGTGTGCATGGAGGTGGGGATGAGGTGTGCACCGATGGCATGGTAGCAATCAAAACCGTAGAATTTATTCCAGCCTTTTGAGAAAGTTTTGTGTTACCCAGAGGAGACATACAAAGCCAAGTACAACCCTTCCTGTAGAGATTGTACCACCATAATACATGATGAGCTATTACAATCTCCTGTCATTTCACTCCAGAAGAATTATGGCTCCCATAGTGAGGATGTAAGACTACAGATGGAGGACTGCCTGCAACAAATCTCTTACAAGGCTGCGGCTGTAAATCTCTTGGAGAAGAGTCATTGCCTAGAAAAAATTATGCTAAGGAGACCTGCTATTTGTTTTCTTAGGGAAGATGGGAAGAGGGGCTATAGAAGGAGGTACTGTTCCATTCTACACTCTTTAATGTTATGCAAGGAATCACTCATCAAGGAGGGTTCAGCTCTTTCTTGGAGTAAGAGAAGAAAGGAGACATGGCTATATTCAAAGTGTAATACTTTGGCTTTCTGCATAGTATTTTGTATGAGTGAGGAGTAGAAATCCCTCTCCAAAGGCTGAATTTTTCAGCTTGGTTATAGTAATTGCCAGCAAATGATTGATAGATTGGCACAGGTCTGGACTATTGGTTGTGCTGAATATTTCCAGTGGACTCAGATGTGGCATTCAACTCAGGTGCAGGCTTAAGACCGAGGAATGCTTTACCATGGACACAAACACACATTCATATAGGGCAACACAAGCCCTATGAGGAACAGCTGAGGGAGCTGGCATTGTTTAGCCCGGAGAAAAGGAGACTCAGAGGTGACCTTATCACTCTCTACAACTTCCTGAAAGGTGGTTGTAGCCAGGTGGGGGTTGGTCTCTTTCTCCAGGCAGCAACTGACAGAACGAGAGGACACAGTCTTAAGCTGCACCAAGGGAAATGCAGGTTGGATATTAGGAAGAAGTTTTCTACAGAAAGAGTGATGAAGTACTGGAATGGCCTGCCTGGGGAGGTGGTGGAGTCACCATCCCTAGATGTGTTTAAAAAAAGACTGGGTGTGGTGCTTGGTGCCATGGTTTAGTTGACGTGTTAGAGTATGGGTTGGACTCTATGATCTTAAAGGTCTCTTCCAACCTAGACATTCTGTGAATTCTGTGAATATACGTACTGTAGGTGAATAGACACCTATAGAGCTCAAAATATTGTTGTGTATCCTGTAGGTGAGTCCTTGAAAGTAGTCTTTAAAGTAGTATATATAAAAGCAGTATATATAGTAGTACATATAGAAATTAGTATATATACAGCCAATACAGCTGGCTGTATCAGCTAAAAAAAGAAGACGATAGGGCCTTCACGTTGAATTTCACTGGATTTTTTTCCTTGTGGGGTGGCGTCTAAAGGTCTCAGCCTCAATGCTTGGTTGTTCTTCGAATCACTCATATTTACCTTTAAAATTAGGGCAATAAAAATTCAAAAATCAATTTCTTTTAATACAATGGCCACTGCTCCAGTTACAAAAAGAAGTAGGTGTATGTGTATTAACAGGCATCGAGATATATCTGAAATTGACAATCTCAGCCTGCATGTTTCCTCCATATATAGACATGCTTATCTTTAAGTTCATAGCAAGTACTTTGCTTAGTAAAAACCTGTAAGTGATTAAAGGAATGTTTGAAAAATCTGGTATTATGTTAATTTTTCTGGCTTACAGAAAATATGGGGACTTTCAGAAGTTCTACACATTCATCAGCTCCTGTTAATATTGATTAAAAAAAAAAAAAAAAGCACATTGTTTATTTAAGAAAATAATTGCAAGTGGTAGAGCTTGTGTGACCTTGTGGGCCTAGTTGGAGGGTTTCCATCCTTGTTGGTCCTGGAGACCAGGATGGTACTGTGAACAGTGTATTTTCTACAGTGGATATAGCTTCCATCTGCTGAGCAGTATCAGCTGTCAGGCTGCCCATGTCCTTTGAACCAGGCATGTGTTAGTTGATGCAGTCTCATGCTACTAGCTCTGGGGTCTAAGACCACAAAAAAATTGGATGGGGGAAAAAAGTCCTTGCCCATCTGCAATAACCACTGTAGTATAAACATGAAAGAAAAAACATTGGCTGACAGTATTCTTGAGAAGAGCAAGTTCTAATAACTTATTCAAACATTTTTTCTTGTCAGTACTTTATCTTTGATTAGCAGGTCTTGGATTATCTAGAGGCTATGGCTCACCTGGAGCATATACTGAGGTACAGTTGCTTCTGATTGTTCATTCAAACTCAGAAAGTATTTATAGGAACACAATCAGCCAATGTTATTTTTAGGTTTTTTTTGTTGTTGTTGTTTCATTTTGGCTACATCTCTTTCATTTGACAAAATACCCCCCTAAATACTGTAATAATATCCACCAAGTAAGTTGTTTTGTAACCTGTAGGATTTGTCAGCAGGAATTCTATTTCCATGCCTTTCCCAAAAATATTTATTCAACAGTATTCCAGAATGTTCTTGTTGCTCTTTGCTCTACCTGACACCATTCTAACTCCAGCCTCTAGTCACCTGCACCAGTTTTTCCTCTTAGTAATGCTTTTGTTGACAGTTGGTGTAAGTTCCAAAGTGGGACAATACTTCCAAAATAAAAGCAGAAACAGTCTGCTTGTAGGTATTAGTCTGACAAGCCAAGCATGTTGTTGTTTCACTGGAAGATACATCACTCTTGAGCAGGTGACACTGAGGAATTCCTCTTCTGCTCTGGCATCTTCACAGCTGTGGCAGACTTGCCACAAGTTAACACTTAACACAAGTTAAACTTGTATTTAACTTCTGCTGCAGGACTGATGGGCGTGTGCTTAATGACACAGAACTGAGACATTGGGGTGAAGGGACACAGGTAACAGGCTCAGGAGGTGGAGGAATGTGGGAAGCGTGCTAATAACTGACTGAAGAGGATTTTGTTATTTGTCCTGTCACTGTCCCTGTTATGTCACTGACCAGATTCCAGAAACCTGACCCAGGCAGCTAGCTAGGCACAGACTACAGAGTCCCTGACACACCCTGGGTACAAAAGTGCAGTTTTATCAATTTTCATGGCACTGGAAAAATTCTGGGGCAGGATGCAGTGTCTGGTATGGACGCTTTTGTAGCTATTTCTGGTAGGAGGGATTGCAGAAGAGTGAGAAGCGTGTCACTTTGAAATTCAAAAGATTTCATGAGACAGTTTTCAAGCTGAAAGATGGAAAAAATTTAAATGTGGAAAACTGGTTTTTAGCAGTGCTGTAGGAATATTGTATGTTTTAGAGAGGTGTCATCTATCCACCAAGTCTGTTGACATGGATGCTTGCAATAGCTCATTATCAGAAACCCTCTTGTTTTAGAGGTAGATGAGGAAACCTCTCCCTCCTTGAGTCAGATCCTCAGTAGGTAGGGTCCAGCCCACATCCACATTCTGGAAGTTTAGTTGTCTAAGTTTAGCTGTCTGAGCCCAAGGTCATCTACTTCCCTACTAAGAACTCTTGTAGAGAAGGCCAGAGGTGAGGCCCCTTGTCTCCCTTGGGAGATGCTCTGTCCAATCTAATCACTGTTTCTGTCCCTGATCCTGACTAAGACTTGCCATTCTGCATCTCAGCTCCTTGTTGGTGAAGTCCTCACTCACAGGAGCCATAATAAGGCTCCTGGCTACAAGCCCACCTCTCTCACTGCTTCCTAATGTGCTGTGCATTTGAGACAGCTGGAGGGTATGGCCAGTGTGTGCTTGCAAAACAAGAACAGCAAATGAAGGAAAACAGTGAAAGGCAGGAAGATTTATGAGTAGATAGAGAAAACACAGGTTCTCAGACAATTTACAGTAGACATTGTACTTTGCATAACAAAGCCTCAACAGTGATAAACAGTGCCATTCCACAAAGACAGATTTCAGTAGCTGTTTGTTTTGCAGTAGGAAAAAAATATTTCATATTTTTTCTTCTAAAAAGATAAACTCCATGCTTTTTTAGTTAATCATCTAATTACTGAGATAATGGAAATGCTGTTGGAAGTAGTGCACCACTGTTCACTTGTTTTTCAAATGAATGCCTCACTCCTTGACCATTTAGTTCTGTTCAGATTAATGACCAAGGACAGACTCTGGTATAGATCAGACATTGTTATTCAGATATCAAAATTAATTTCTGGCAGATTTAGGGGAAGATTTCTGCATTGCTAAGAAGTTTCAGTTTCAAGGAACTTGCATTTTTCAATGAGGAACTGCTTAGTCAAAATATTTCTTAGAACAACAAGAGAACTCAATTGCAATTCAAGGGATGGTAAACTAATAGTCTCAAATAGCTTCAGGTAGGATTGAGAGACCTGTCCTCTTTTTCAGATGTTATTCCATCACGTTTGCCAACAGGTCAAGCTCAGAGACTTTCCTGAGATAAATGTCTTCCTACTGTAAAGTTTTCTTTCATCAGAGACACTAATTCCCCAAAATCTCCAAAGGACATATTCTGCTGCATAGCACTGGTGGCAGGGTACAGGGAAGAGAGGACTTCTTCCATCTCTCTAATGAGTAGATCTACCTTTATCAGCGGGGTTGGCTAACTTTTGAAAGAATTAGGGAGAGCTGACTGCATTTCATCCTTCTTTAGAGCAAGTCTTCTGTGGTAGGGAATTTGGGATACTGCATTTTCCTGTGAAATTTCTTGGAGAAATAGATAATCTCCATCTCAGCTTGCAGAAGGAACCATGTTTGGTTTATAGTGCAGATCCATTCTGTTGTGAGGAGGGTTTGATCTACAAGTCATTATGGAAGTCATTGAGCAAGTGTCAAAAAATGTGTGTAAGACATTGGTAAAGATGAGGCAGAGGAGCTACCCTCACTCTAGATAGAGAAGATACTGTCTTCTGCTATTTTCCTTTCCTATATCTCACTGAATATCTCTTAGAGCATTTATTCCTCCCTGTGAGTTTCTAGACGGGCATGAAGTCTCAATCATTAGCACTATTTCATTAGGGTTATGGTTGTTTTTTATTGTTACCATGTCTGTGTCTGTCTGTTATAGTGTGCTCCTCTGGAGTAGGAAAGTTGTAGCCAGTCCTGAGTTGTGGCCTAGTGACTCCGACAACATGTGAGGGACTACAAATGTTTTAACTGTGGTACTTGTCATAAATGATTAATCTTCCTGTTAGTTAAATTGTATCTACATCTAATTTTTCCTGTTAATTCTACTGTTAATCAAGTTATATGTCCTGTACTGCTTGCAAGTTAAGAGGTTATACATTGTTAAAACAAATACAGTGTATTAAAATGTTTCTAGAACATTAGGTCATCTAGTTAACGTAATGTATACAAGTTCGGATTGGAAGATCAAAACACCCAATTAGAGGCGAGAACGGAGAAATGGTTGGACAGAAATGCTAAGATCCAATCAGCAGACCAGTCTACAACCAGTCGGAGCGAGAACCATGAGCGCCCCAATCAGCGAGCCGTAAGGGGTTTAAAAGGACTAGGACAGAGACCCTCGCGGTCTTTTCGACACACTTTTGTTCTGGAGAAAACACCCTACGTAATTTTTTACATAGCTCCAACTTTTCTGGTTTCCTGTTTAGGTTTGGGACTAGCCTTAACCTTTGTCCTTGCTGTTTTTTTTGTTATTTCGTTTGTTCTCATTTAAATAAATGAGCTCTTTCTTTAATTAATTATTTGCCTTCTTCTTGTTGAAAATCATTATTTTAGCTCATTTATTACACTACTGATGCTAAGTCAAGTCATCAAATTGTCAAGTTGATTGTCAGGGACAAAGGGTTTTCAAGTCATTAGAGCAAAGAAGATGGAGATGGCAAGCCTGGATTCTGTTGCAGTCTGCCCTTGCTAAGATTTTAATGATTAATTGTAGGCTTTATTAATTAGTAACATACCCTTTAAGCAGCGTAGCTTTTTGCCTCTTTTTAATTTCAATTGTAGTTTTCTATGCATTTGCCACCCCCTTTACAAAAGCTTGCAGAGCAATTTTGCTGTAGGTAACCACTGAGAAACGTGGCAGGTAGCAATGAGTTTATACCTATCTAGCTTAGGAATGCTTCCAGGGCAGATTTGTAGAAGCTAGTGTTTTAACTAGCTTCTAGCAAAATATGATTTTGCTTTGAAATGACATTTCTAAACACCACACAATTTGCTGTTTCTCTTTGTAACAGCAGGCACAGCAACCTTTACCCTAAATGCTTCGTCTCTTCCTAGAACCTGTGCACAAGACACAGGACAATGAAAATAAGGTGAGAAGATTTTGGGCAGAGACGAGGACATACATTTTCACTGAATGATGATTTTCACTGAAAGATGGTTTTCACTGATTCAGATTATGCCCTTTTTGTGTATGGCTCAATGTGTATGGCCCTTTTGTGTATTCAGAGCCATCTGACATTTTAGGAAATTGCAAAATTTCATTAAATCACTGTGTGGCTGACACACTTTAAAGATGGAGAGTGCTGATTGCTCTGCAGTAAGCCAAAAGACTGTGAAAGAACATCAGTGTCTGCTGCCTTTTCCCTCTTTCCATACCATGCCTCTGTGCAGCCAATAGCTGAATCTACTCATTGAGCTAGACAAGACAAGACAAAATCCAGAGGCAGCAGCATGTGCTGATGAATGAACTGGCTTTGTACATACTGGCTTGGTCATCCTTCTCATGCACTGCTGCGCTGCACACACTCATCCTCTTTTATGCTCTGAGCATGCAGCCAGAGTGCCGGGGTGAACCACGAGTGCCAGTGGAGTTAAGGCAGTGCCCACCCGCCAGCAGCTGTGTCAGCCAGGCCTTTCTCAGCCTGTTCGTAAACTGCAGCTTCATTTTCGTCGTCAGTAGGTGGCAGAATTTGCGTTGTCAAACCATGCGGGCTTTTTTTTTTTTTTTTT